>PVKV010043071.1:0-10305 GCA_004027835.1 Alouatta palliata | reverse complement strand
TTTTTTATGGCTGGCAGCACAATTCTGACAAAAGTAATAGTAATATCACAATAATTTGCAAACAGAAGTAAAGTATCTTAAGGAAGAGGTGCCTTTTTCTAAGAGTGCATGAGTTAGCCGCAGCCTTGAGACCCCTCCTCACTCTCTATAAAGTTCAGAACCCCATTTTAACTAGGAAAATTGTCTGATACCACCATTTAACACTTGGATAACAAAAGAATGCAATAAAGAAAAATATTGTTGCATCACCCAGCAAACTTTCACTTTGTGTGGAGATCTGGGCCATGTGCCCTCTCTCACACTGTGGAGTCAAGAATCTAACCAGACGTAAAGAAAACAATTCCTGTTATGGAACATTCACGAATTTTTCAAAAATGTTTATTCTAGGTCTATTAATAAGAGATTCTGTGTTAGGAAATAGAAGCAGTTGCTACAGAGCTTGAGTCCTAAATGCCATTTTCATATACTGAAATGTTAAAGGCAAGAATTTTGAACACTTTCACCATATTACTTATTTACAACAGAAACATGAAATTAATCAGTACATGCCAGACATTATTTTACCTGTTGGAGACAGAAAGGCAACAACATAGGCATAACCTCACCTCCGTGGAGCTTACAATCTTGTGATGAAGACAGACTTTAAGCAAATTGTCACACAAACAACAGAGCTACAATTACAAAAATCTTAATGAGGAAAATTGCACAGTGCTCTAAGAGCTTATGAGAGAAGTTCCCTTGAGGACCAGGGGGTCAGGAAAGCCCTTCCTGGAGAAGGCATCTTTAAGCTGAGATGTGAAGAATGAGCAGAAGCTAAATGGTAAGGTGTGGGAATGAGAGTTCCAGGGTCTGAAGACAGCAGGAGTTGAGGCTAAGGCAGGAAATGGCTGAGGGTATTTAAGAAACAGAATAAACCTCAGTGACCACAGCATTACAAGTGAAAGAGAAGGGGTTAGAGGAGGCAAATGAATGAGATTATTCAGGTCCTTCTAAGTTAGGTTAAATAGTTTCAATTCTTTCATGAGGGCAAAAGAAAGCCTTTGAAGCTTTTTAAGCAGAAAAGAAATACCAGATTTTTAAAAGCCTGCTCTGGCTGCTCTATAGACAAAGATTGAAAGACCCAAGAATAGAGCAGGGAGACCAGTTAGAAAGCCATTCTGATTGTCCAGGTGGGAGATGGTAGTTCAGTCTTGCATGGTGTCAGTAGAGATGGAGAGAAGTGGACAGGTCAGAGACATATACAGCAGGGAGAATCTATGGGAAATATAATTGGATATAAAATGAGTTAATTGTGCTAACAAAGGAGCATGTGCAAAAATGGGATCTTTACTAAATGTGTGTATTTACTCACTGCTATTATTATTAATATAATGATAATTCATATTTCTATGGTGCATGGCAGTCTACCAAGCATTTTTGCAAAGATGAAAAATATTAATTGAGTGCCTCTGATGAACTAGATGCTGTTGTAAGCACTGAAAATACAGGTGCACATAACATAGAGAAAGTCCATACCCTCATAAAGCTTGCCTTCTGATGATGGAGACAAGAGTAGAAAAAGAAGCCAACAAAGGTATGCAAGAAGGGTTATAAGGCAAGGTAAAGCAGAGTAAGGAGCTGTGGGGATTGGACAGGTCTCTCCTGGCTCCTGTACATGACGGGGAAGGCCTCTCTGAGGAGGTAGCATTTGGACTAAGATCTGACTGAAGTAAGAGAATGAGGCATGCAAAGATGTGAGGAGAGAATAGTAGGAGATGAGATTTAAGAGTGAAATGAAACCAAATTCTGTAGAATCCTGTTGTCAGGGAAGTTATTCCTTAGCATCCTCCCTGTGAAGCCATCACACACTGGCTGGGTCCCTCCATCCAACATCACTGTTCTCCCAGGGTGCTGTAATTCCAACACAACTAACACTCTTTTCTTCCAAGTCTGGAGATGGGGGCAGCCTTGCCCATGCCGGCCCTGGAGTCCTGTGCTATTGCTTACAGTTTCCTTCCATCCTACCCTCCTCTTTGTAATGAGTTCTTTGTAAATACACTCTCCTCAAATTAGGCTACTTGCATGTACTATCTGTTTCCTCTTGGAAGTCGAGTTGAAACTATGTTCAACAAATGTTTAGATAGGAAGTGGTACAGAATGGTGGTCCGGAATTACATTTGGAATTTAATTATTTTATGGATAATCCACAAAGTACATTTATAGATGTTGATTCAAAGTTAAACACAAAGGCCACCCATCTTTCCATGAGTGCTTTAATTTTTGTTATTTACTTAAATCTAAAACAAACATTTAAGATAACTCTACACTCCCGGTAAAAACTTCAAATTTGCTTCAGTTCTTGATTTGGAACACTGAATACCAAGTTATTTTCATTTCTACTTTAAAATGTTAGGCTTTTACTGAATTCGTATCCATATAAAAGCAATTTCTCTGATAGAAAGAGGCAATTCACTGACGAAAAACTGTTCAACCTAATGGGTGATCAAAGAAATGCATTTATCAAAATAATAAAATTGGCCAAAATCGGCTTACAATGATAATATTTACTACTATTTGGTGGCAATTCAGAAAAACAGGGAGTCTCATACATGCTGGTGCTAGAATACTTTGACAAAACATTTCTAGAAGATAATTTGGCAATCAAAAGCCTTCAGTAGAACTCAACCAGCAATTTTACTCCTAAAAAATTTAATCTTAGTAGATAATCAGAGTTGTATACACAAATAGATACTCACCACAGAATTACTTATCTTCTCATCCCCAAAAAAGGGGGAACAACATAAATGTCCAATAATATTGGAAATAAATTAAGTAAGTTATGGTATATGCATAGGGTATAATTCTATGCATCTATTTATAAAGTTACTCAACTCCTGCCTGAGTAGTTTACATCCTGGCTGTACACTACTGTATTATTATTATTATTTGAGATGGAATTTTGCTCTTGTTGCCCAGACTGGAGTGCAATGGCGTGATTTCAGCTCACTGCAACCTCCACCTCCCAGGTTCAACCAATTCTCCTGCCTCAGCCTCCCAAGTAGCTGGGATTACAGGCAGGTGCTGCCACACCTGGCTAATTTTTGTATTTTTAGTAGAGATAGGGTTTCACCATGTGGCTAGGATGGTCTCGAACTCCTGACCTCAAGTGATCTGCCCTTCTTGGCCTCCCAAAGTGCTAAGATTACAGGCATGACAACAAACATATGAAAAAATGCTCATCGTCACTGGTCATTAGAGAAATGCAAATCAAAACTACATTGAGATACCACCTCACGCCAGTTAGAATGGCGATCATTAAAAAATCTGGAGGCAACAGATGCTGGAGAGGATGTGGAGAAATAGGAACACTTTTACACTGTTGGTAGGAGTGTAGATTAGTTCAACCATTGTGGAAGACAGTGTGGCGATTCCTCAAGGACCTAGAAACAGAAATTCCATTTGACCCAGCAATCCCATTACTGGGTATATATCCAAAGGACTGTAAATCATTCTACTATTAGGACACATGCACACGAATGTTCATTGCAGCACAGTTTACAATAGCAAAGACCTGGAACCAACCCAAATGCCCATCGATGATAGGGTGGACAGGGAAAATGTGGCACATATACACCATGGAATATTATGCAGCCATCAAAAACGATGAGTTCGTGTCCTTTGTATGGACATGGATGAAACTGGAAACCATCATTCTCAGCAAACTGACACAAGAACAGAAAATCAAACACTGCATATTCTCACTCATAGGCAAGTGTTGAACAATGCGAACACATGGACACAGGGAGGGGAGCATCACACACTGGGGTCTGTCGGGGGGAAAAAGGGGAGGGACAGCAGGGGGTGGGGAGTTGGGGAGGGATAGCATGGGGAGAAATGCCAGACATAGGTGATGGGGAGGAAGGCAGCAAATCACTCTGCCATGTATGTACCTATGCAACAATCTTGCATATTCTTCACATGTACCCCCAAACCTAAAATGCAGTAAAAAATATATATTAAAAAAAATTATATAAGTTCTCTAGTAAAATTATCTGAATCTAGAGGTTGCTTTTGTGAAAGTTTGTAATTATGAATTTAGTTCTCTTAATAGTGAATGAACAATTCAAATTATTTCGTATTGGGCAGATTTCAGTAGTTTGTATTTTTTAAAGAACTGATCCATTTCACCTAAGTTGTCAGACTTATGAATGTAAAGTTTGTAGCATTATCTTATTATCCTTGTGATATCTGCAGTGTGTAATGATATCCCTTGTTTCATTCCTGATACTGGTAATTTGTGTCTTCTTTTTTTTTTTCTTTGTTAGTTTTGGTAGAAGTTTCTGAATTGTATTGATCTTTTTAAAGAACCAGTTCTTTCACTAATATTCTCTGTTATTTTTTGATTTTCAATTTCAATAATTTCTGCTTGTATTTTTATGCTTTCTTTCCTTATGCTTGCTTCGAGTGTATTTTACTCTACTATGTTCTTGAAGTGAAAGTTTAGATTATTTATTTGAGAGACATTTTCTCTTCTAATATATGCATTTAATGCTATAAATTTCCCTCTTGGCACTACTTTAGCCGTGTCCCACAAATTTTGATATGTTGTTTTTTCCTTTTAATTTAGTTCGAGTTTTCTCCCCCTGAGACATTCTCTTTAACCTATGCATTATTTAGAAGTGTGTCATGTAATTTCCAATTGTTTGGAGACTGTTATTTTTAAACTATTTGTTTCTAGTTTGAGTTAATATTGATTCTTCTGTATAATTCAATTCTTTTAAGATTTTTGGATTTCTTTGATGACCCAGGATGTAGCACAACTTGCTATATGCTCCATAGACATTTGAGAATAATGTGTATTCTACTGTTGTTCACCGGAGTGTTCCATAAGTATAGATTAGATCCTATTGGTTAATGATGTTGAGTTTTCTACATTCTTGATTTTCTGTCTATTTGTTTTCTCAGTTGTTGAAAAAGAAGTGTTAAAGATTTGAATATAATTGATTTGTCTATTTCCTCTTTCAGTTCCATCAGTTTTTACTTAATATATATTTTAGCTCTCTTGTTTGTTGCATACCAATTTAGGATTGTGATGTCTTCTTGGTAAAGTAATCCTTTCACTATTATATAATGTCACTCACTGTCTTTCTTAATATTCTTTTTATCTGAAGTCTACTGTATCTGATATTAACATAGCTATTTCTACTTTCTTTTGCTTAATATTTGCATAATACAACTTTCATCTTTTGACTTTAAACCTCCCTATTTTGCTATATTTGAAGAAAGGTTTTTACAGATGAGGATGGGTCATATTTTTTAATTCACTCTGTCAATCTCTGCTTCTAATGAGTGTACGAGACTATTTGCATCAATGTAATTATTGATCTGTTAGGGCTTAAATTTGGCATCTTATTTTTTATTTTCTGTTTGTTTGATCTTTGTTTTTCTGTTTTCTTTTTTCTGTTCTCCTTGTGGGTACTTGAAATTTCTTTAGAATTTCTTTTTAATTTATCTAGATTGTTGTAATATGTATCTCTTTATATAGCTTTTCCAGTGGCTGTGTTATTTGTTACATTATTACATTATACTTATATAACTGATCACAGTCTATTGGTGTTTTCCCTTGGGACCTAAGGTCCCTAGCTGGTGTGCTTTCTCTCTGCTTCTCAGTCTTATGTTTCTTTTATGCATTAAAGACCAGAGCTTTTCATTGTATTTAGCGAAGAATGTGTCTATTTATGTTTAAATATGGCTTGGTGAAAAATGTGTTCCAAGAAGGAGAAATTCATTTATGAGACTTGGGACAAACACATATAGTCATGTAACAACTACCACATCCAAATTTAGCATAATCATTTCCCAAACTCCCCCATACCCCTTTTTGCTCAACTCCTTCCTTCACCCCGGTAATCTGTTTTCTGTCCCTATAGTTTTGCCTTTTCTAGAATGTCCTATAAATAGAATCACACAACACATATGTGATCTTTTGATACTGGCTTCTTTAACTTAGCACAGAGCATGTGAGAATCATCCACGTTGTCGTGTGTATCAGTACCTTGTCTTTTTCTATTGCTGGATAGTATTAGATTGAAAGTTTGTACTGTAGTTTGTTTATCTACTTCCCAGGTGAAAGATATTTGAGTTGTTTCCAGTTTGGGATAACTATAAGTAAAGCCACTATACATATTACAGGTTCTGGTATAAATGTAAATTTTCATTCAACATGGGAAAATAAGAAAGGCATAGGATTGCTAGGTCATATTTTAAGTATATGCACAACTTTGTAAGAAAGTGAATTTTGTTTTCCAGAGTGACTGTAACCATTTTCCTTCCCTCCAGCAATATGTGACCGTACCAGCAACTTCACATCCTTGCAAGTATTTTGTTTTGTCTATTTTTGGCCATTATAACTGGTGTGTGGTAATATCTTGTGATTTTTATTTAAATTTTCCTAATGGCTAATGAGGTCGAACATTTTTATGGCTTAGTTGTCATCTACGTATTGTTTTGGTGAAGTGTCCTTTCAAATCTTTTGCCCATTTTACAAATTGAATTGCTTCTCTTCCTATTATTGTGTTTTAAGAGTTCTTTACATATTCTAGATACAAGTCCTTTATGAGAAATGTGATTTGCAAATATTTTCTCCCATTCTGTAGATGTCTTTTCATTCTCTTAACAATGTCTTCTGAAAAACAAAACGTCTCATTTTTACGTAAGTTCAATATACCAATTTGTTCTTTGATAGATTGTGCTTTTGGTATCATGTTTAAGAAATCTTTGCCTAAGCCAGACTGATACAGACTTTTTTCTGTTTTTTACCCAGCTAATTTTTTATTAAATGCCAGGCATTGTTTTTGAAAGACTGTAGAAATAATTTGAGGTTCTGGATGATGTCACCTTCCTCCTAGAGAGAATATACTTCAGCTTCTGTCAGGCAATTCGTTTAGAAGCAGATCACTTTAATCTAATTGGGGACTGAGGTGACTCAAATCTTGGTTTTTGTCTTTGTGAGGCCTGGTCTATTTCTTACGTGCTTTAAGGTTTAAGTCATGAAGTGCGGGGGAGTCAGTGCAGGGTGGGGATTGAAAGCCTGAAGTTTTCAACCAGCTCTCTTCTTCCTTGGGTTTTATATGCCAATTTTTATCTCATCATCCCTGTGAGCTTGCCAAAAGCTCCACTTAGCTTCTCTGTTGTTTTAGCCACAGCTTATAAATAAGAAAATGGCTCCAATGAAATTTTGAGCCAAATGTCAGATTCTTTCTGTGCTTCCCTTCTGTCCAGCATCACAGTCTCTCAAGCACAGAGAGGAAGCTCTTGGATCCCTTCAAACATTTTTCTTTATCTAGCTTTTATAATTTTATTGAATAGGAGGGTTGGTCTGGTACAAGCTAATCTGATATGACCAGAAGCAGAACTCCTCCCATCAATTTTTACATTGACTTTCTAGAGGCGTATTATTAACTCAGTGTCCCAGAGATTAATTTCTCTTTAGCTCAATTAGCCTATACTGGAAACTGAGACATTATAAACTTACAGGTTCACTTAGCTGTGGGAAATGACTTTAGTTCCATAAGGAAGCTGAGGTGAAGAAAAGTGTGTTTTTCTCTCTGTTTCTGGGAGAATGTGTTTTACCAGCTTAGAATGAGAGAATCTGGTATTTAACCACCTGTATCAGTTAATCTAACAACTTTCTTCACCTAAGTAACATCAAAAATTTAATTGCTTTCTCCTTCAGTTATTTTATGTGCTTATTCCCCCACCTCCTATCCTCTCTAAAAGGTTACTACTAGCAAACAAATCTGTCAGGTAATATCTGGCATTCCATCCACTACTTAATAGTGTGGTTCCCTAGGACAATCTAGGATAAAGGAATTTGCCTTCAAAGTGTCAGACAAG
Organism: Alouatta palliata; assembly: GCA_004027835.1. Lineage (NCBI taxonomy): Eukaryota > Metazoa > Chordata > Mammalia > Primates > Atelidae > Alouatta > Alouatta palliata. The sequence continues at coordinate 2,430 of PVKV010043071.1, read as the reverse complement.
AGAGAGAAATAGTTTCCACAGTCAACATTAAATTTTTGATAGCAGCTCAAAAATAATTGAAATAAAAAATACCAGATATGAATGCACATGCACCAGCCTTCAAAATCGAAAGTAAAATCCTTCTAAGAACCCTGAATAAAGATGCCATAGAGCTCATCAAGTCTGCACCGCCACTTGGACCAAGTCCAGTGAGATTAAAAGTGAAGGGAGAAGTGAAGGTAAATATACAAGATGCAGAAATAGAAACAAAGACAAAGGTAGAAAATAAACTGTTAAAGGTACAAGGAGTATTTAGTTATAAGAAGAAATAATATACATAGCTGAGGAATGAGCAGTTTGATCAAAAGAAATAGCTAAACAAGGATCCATAAAGTATGAACATTCTGAACTGTCTAAACTGAATGCCTTTAAAAGACGAGTAGCAGATATGATCCAGGTCCATTTGCTCCACATTCAGAGTACAGAATCTTTGGGATTAATTGACCAAAGAAGAGGATTACAATCCTAGCTTTGCTATTAATCCATGGAGTGACCTTGACAAGGTCACGTATTTTTCTTTAGGCTCTGCAAAATGGCAGATTTTTAATGAACTACCTTTTAGGTTTCTTAAAGTTCTGTGTGGGTATAACTCAATTTTAAATACTAATATAAGGAAAAATTGGGGACCTATTATATACTTTCTCTGACATTTTTTCATTTAACAAAATTTATTATGGTGAGATTTAGGTTGTTTTTATAAACATAGAAGCATGGTTTATACAACGTATACTTTTCTCTCAATCATCAGGCATTTGATAAACATAAATCAAACTGTAAATACAAATATGTATGATTTGTAGAAAACTTGAATCCATACACCTAATTGTCCATGGAAGTCATCACCTTAGACTCATACTGAGCTAAGTTTTGTAAATAATTTTATCCTCTATGTAGTGATTTTTGGATGAGTGGCATATTTTCCTTTCTCAGGAAGAAAACTTTGTCACCAAATATTTACAAGAAACTAAAATTTCATATCACCTGCTTTAAACAACCCAGTGTTAACTCCATGCTGTACCTGATGTTGGCTTAATTCACTTTTCATTTTTATATTCTAATTTTGAAACAAAAATCTTATCACTGAGGCTATGATAACTTAAAATCGATCTACAAAACTCATCCTAAAGACTTTCATGTTCCTTTCAGAAATGTTACGGTAATTTATCTTATCAAAGTCCTACCCCCTCACTTAAAAAACAAGTTACACTAGTGTACCTGCCTTGAAATTATCTTAAAATTTCACAATCATTTAGAGCACACAGAGATCTTTGAAGACAATGTAAGCCAAGCCTATCATCATACAGGTAAGGAATCAGAAACCCAACACAGGTAAGTCACTTAAACAAGGGGACACACCCTTGTTGCTGTGAGAATTCTGTCCTGGCTTCCTATTAACTGATCTTAGAGTCTAACAAGCTTATCAAAACCCATTGCATGTAAACCATCTTACCTGGGGTTTTGAGGAAATTACACAACAAACAAAAAAGCTGTCCTGAAAGCCCCAGGACAACTGGATCCATACTTGGCTTATTTATTACCCAGTTTAGTGCCTGGCATATGATAAGTGCTTCATCAGGCTTAGGCTGAGCTAAATCTTCACATTCCTATACCCATCATCCCCTTCATTTGAATAATCACTTTTTAGCACTGATTGTGTATAAGATGCACACTTTCATTTCAGGAACAGTGAATGAGTAATGGGAACCACTTTCATTTCATGAACAGTGAATGAATAATGGAAACTGCCCCCTTCCCTAACTATCAACAGGCAAGGGGCCTGGGGCTCTCCATGGAGCCTGAGGAAACTTGTTTGATGAGTGTGATAAGTGAATATTTAGGAGCTAAACTGATAAATTGTTCAGGTGCAAAAATATGGAGGTTGGCTGATTAGAATGGGAACTGGAAGGGATGAGACACTAATATGTATTGAGCACAATTACATGCTAAGCATTTTACCTAAACTAGCTCATTTAGTCCTCATAGCAATCAAATGAAGTTAAAAACTGTTATCCCCTTTGAAGCTGGAGGACTGGCCAGGCTCAGTGGTTCATGCCTGTAATCCCAGTACTTTGGGAGGCTGAGGTGGGAGGATTACTTGAGGTCAGGAGTTTGTGACTACCCTGAGCAACATAGTGAGACCCCACTACTACAAAAAAAATTTTTTTAATTAGCCAGGCATGTTGACACATGCCTGTAGTCCCAGCTACTTGTGAGGCTGAGCCAAGAGGATTGCTTGAGCTCAGGGTTTCAAGGTTGTAGTGACCTATGATCACACCAACTGCACTCCACTGGGCAACAGACTGAGATCCCATCTCTAAAACTATATATATATAATATATGTATAATATATTTATATATATATTATAATATTGTATATATATACATATATAT
>PVKV010043070.1:0-10355 GCA_004027835.1 Alouatta palliata | reverse complement strand
GAGTAAATATATAAAAGCTCACTGCTAAAACACTTAACAGATCTTCTCTGTCAAGGCTGTGAACTGCAGTGTCCACTCCATTTGGATGTCTCTGCTTTTTTTTTTCTTCCTTTGTTTAAAATATGCTGACCACACAGTGACCTCTCCTAACCCATCGGTCGAAAATTACAACCAGCCACACAAACAAGCAGCCCAGGGTCAGAAGGAGCAGGGTCTGCTAAAAGTTAGTAATCATACATTAATTCCCTGACATAATTAATCAAAATGAACCACTGTTATCTAGCAAGAAACCTTTAACCTATTACAAAGGGGTCAATTTGCGAACCACTTGAGCCTGGGAGTTTGGTACAAATAGCATACGCCCTTCATCCGGGATGCCCTAAGTGGGGAAAAATGCCTTTGAAGTCCCAAATCTACTAGATTTAGATATAATTTCATCAATCAAGTTAAAAGCCTGCCTCCCTCCAGAAGGATTCTGTGGAATTCTGTCAACCAGCTTCATTGAGTGGTCGTGGCTGAAAATGCATTTGTAAGGTTTTCTTGGATACAAGTCGACTAGAATAGGTCCAACCTGACAAAAGAAGCAAGAGTTTATCAAACTGAAGAGGAAGAAGAAAGATGTGTGGGAGAACTCATTTTCCCCTTGCAAGAGTAGTAGTAAATTTGATGTTTGCTATGCACATGAACTGGTATATGCTTTCATTCTCAAGATTAAACCTGTCAGGTGTTTAAAGTCAATATTTACATGGTGCAGGCAGACAGTAGGACAAAAATTAGAAGAATTAAAACTGTGTAGCTATAATTCAGGGGATTTTTTTGTAGTTTTGCATGTGTATAAATGGAGCATTGGCCTTTGGTCATGTTGCAAGCACCCTCTCAGATTATCATAGGTGTTCATTTGCAGAACACACAGGCCAGGCATGGTGGCTCACGTCTGTAATCCCAGCACTTTGGGAGGCCAAGACAGGAGGACCAGTTAAAGGCCAGGAGTTCAAGACCAGTCTGGGCAATATACGTCTCTACAAAAAACTAGAAATAAAATTAGCTAGGTGTGGTGGTCATGCCTATAATTCCTTTGTCTCTTGCAGGTCTCAATTTAGATGTCCCCGCCTCAAAAAGGCCTTCTCTGGCCTCCCTATCTTCTACCCCTGGCCACAGTATAACCACCTCATTAGATTTTGTTCCCAGCTTTCATCACAATCTCCAGTGCCTTGGTTATTTTATTTATTTAGCATATCTTTCCTTCTCATATCCCTCGCCAAGTGCTGGCATCTTTTCTATCTTATTGTGGCATTCCAGCTGCCTAGTACGGTGCCTGAATGCAGGTGGGAATGAATGAGTAGCTTCCGGCAAGGTCATGCTCTGACTTTGGAGGTGAATTCTTGATTCAGTTGCAACTATGGCTCTGGGGGTTTCTGTCACTTGTGAATAGGCAGCAAGGAGACGAAATCACCCCTCTTGGCAAAGACGTAAGGGACTCCAATCCATGGACTTCCTGTTCAGCACACATCTTAGGGATTTTTACTCTCCAAATGGATCTCTGAAGATGTTGGGACCATTTGTATAGTTTATTTCTCTTTCACAGTATGCCAGGTATGTCCTATGGATTCAAACCTGTTTCAAGAGTACTTGTAACAAAAAAACGCAGAGGTTGCCTCCTGCTGAAGGGCCCCAGTGTGCCAGGAATAATTTTCAGGTCCCCTTAGCAATCTCAAGAAACCACTTGTCCTCACTCTGCAGATGAGGACACGGAGGCTCAGGGAGGATCAGCAGTTCGTGGGAAGTAGCTTAACTCCAAATGTCATACAGTCCTGCAACCCTTTGCCATCTGGTCACCAAGTAGAAAAAGGAAACAACACTAAATTACATATAAATGCTAGACGCAAATAAAAGATTTTACAGCACATGCTTGTGAGTTTCATCATTTGAAAATAACCAAAAGAAAACCACTGATGATTTATTTTAAATAATAGATCATATTTAGTAACTACCATTCACCCCACTAAAGAATACAAAATTACCCACCGTTAAGTTTGACTGGCTTAAAAAAGAAAAGAATACAACATTGGATGCTCCATTTCAAAAGGACTAACTGACAGCCAAGAGTCACGTCGTCACTGTCCCACGGTGACCAGTCTTAGGATGCTAACGGATTTGTAGGCAGAGTGCTTCTCTTTACACATCCCATGGGTCCTTCACTTTCAGTCTGTACATGTGAAATCAGGGGCTATGGACAGAGTGCCTTGAAGTCCCCTTCCAGGGTGATTAGCATGAGTGCATGAGAACCTTGACTCACAGAAGGACCTGGAAGCTCTTCCTGTAAACTATTGTAAGCACCAAGGAGTAGAAAAACCATGGTCTTTCTCTTACTTGAGATTGGAACATGGCACGTGTTCTGGCAGCCCCTAACCTCCACATGCTCTCTCTCCCAGTCAGCTCTGCAGGAGCCCAGGGTTTAGCCAGGACTGGGTTTCCATCCTCAGTAGGCAATGGTGACAAGCCTCCCAACCCTACCTTCCTTGACCTGGGAGGCTCCTCACATCCTACTGGTCCCCACACATTTAAAGCCCCGTCCTGCCAGGGAGACTTGGAGAAATGTGATACCTAGGCCACCCTGCTTGCCTTTCAAACTGCAAGACAACATTGTTGAGAAAATGTGTGGCTGAAATACAATGCTCAGCGACTTGTGCCTCCACAGGGCTGTCCAAACAACAGAATGATGCCAAAATGGCCTGCACTCACAGGGCCGAGTGATAAGAGAGGCGGTTGTGATCTTGTAAGCTGTCTGGGGATTCAGTCTGGTTCATGTCAGGAACTTCCCAAGAACGCAAGGCAGACGACATGATTTTATGCATTTGCAAAGGCTTCACACCTTGAGACAAGATCCCAATTGTACAGTGGATATGCAAAGAAAAAAAAATCTGGAAAGAAACTCAAAAATTACTACTATTCTCAAGGAAGATATAAATCTAGGCCAAAAAGGCTACTTATTACAACCAGCTCATCGGAGCTCTTCTAAAAATTTCTCATCACATGTTCACCCTTGACAAGGAGTAAGGGAATTACATTCAGTTAAATTTGTATCTTCCATATTCTCCCACGGAAATACTTTTTTATTTTTAGTAACAACGTTGGGTATTTATTTTACAAAGTCATTAAAACCAAATGAAGGAAGCTTGCTATTAAATTGTGAGAAGCTTTATGTTTACTGTTGGAGAAGTTCTAGCCAGAAGAAATGTTCAACACCTCACAATGGATCATAGCTATAAAAATTATTAGCATAAGTCACCAATAGAGCAAGTATACCAAAGAATAAATGTTTTTGGGACATATAGGTCAAGGGGACTTCAAAACAGTTTCAAAACTGTCTCTTCAAGGGGTTTCCAACAAGACAATTCATCTTCCTAGGAAGGACGGTGAGATAAGGATAGGAAATTTTGCTGGAATCACAATAATTTAGGTTAAATTCCACCTCTCTTCCTACTGGATGTTGGACTTTCACATGGCTACAGGGCTCTCTAAGCCTCAGTTTTGCCATCTTGTAAAATAGAGGCATTAATCTCTACCTTTGAGGGACTGAGAAAACTAGAGGGTATGTGTTGCAGCCAATAGGTGGGGACTATTGTGGTATCCTCGAAAGACTTACCAGTACAAGTGCAGAGCAGTTTTCTTTCTCTGAGTTGTACATTTCTCTAAATGCAATTCAATTTCTGACTCTCCTGGGCTACATCATATTGTTCTACCTCTTCAAAGAGGAGGACATTGGATTTAAAGCTAAGCTATAGAACACAAAGGGAATTCTTCCTAAGAGGAATTCACTTTGGTTATTAAAATATTTTCTAGGACAGCTTTACTTAGGTAAGATTGTATGACACCCTAGGGTGTCTCCAGTGATCTCCAGAGATATTGGAAAACTCTCAGGTTATTCTGAAATAAAAATGATTTTAAAGTAAATTCACTTGGGTTTTAGAATTTGCATGTACCCTGTACGGACATGCAGATTTGGTTACGTGACAATGCTATGGAATAGAAAGAAAAATGGTGTGTCGAAGTTCCAAAAGACTGATAATCCTTTTTACATATGGTTGTGAATGGCTTTCTTGGTTTCTCATTGTAAGAATTCCTATATTCTTTAATCCAGCAAGTCAAAGGTAAGGTCTGTTATGAGGCTGAAAACATCAGAAAAGGCCAGGGGCTTGTGCAGGTGTCTGTGTGTCTACTTAAAAGCTAGGAGGGTTGGTTTTTCTCACTAAGTAGTGACTGATCATCAGGGTGAGCCTTGCATTGGTCTTTCACCAAACCAATGTGCAGAGGAGGAAGCAAGTAGACGTCCTGTGCACAGCCCATTCCCTTTTCGTTCTTCCCCAGGGTCCTTTGCTCAAAGCATTCCTTGGTGTCTACCAACACACACGGGTCCCCAGCCCTGCTTAATGTTTAGTAGGATGACTATTCAGGAAGCAGCTTCCAGCTTCTCTCCAGGAATGCTTAGCCTCTTTGCCACTCACTGCCCCCAAATACTACTAATTAAATCCAGGACAATTAGGTAAATCATGGAAATGCCTTTCAGAAATAAGAATGGGTTCTCTTCACTCCAAAGCTGCAAATTTCAAGCAATTATAATCTATCTTTAAAAATTAATGTAAAACATGTAGATATTGGCCAGTTTTTTAAAACCTACAGATGCTGGGTAGGGAGAGAGAGAAGAAAAAAAAAAAAAAAGAAAAAGAAAGAAAAGGAAAGGAAAGAAAAACAAAGACATGGAAAACTACTTTCCTCCAAAGTCTCCTTTAGTGCTGTAAGCAAATCAACAACTTCCATCACTTTCAAAGTGATTTCCAAAATGAGAACATTATTGACTTGGTCAGTTGAAAAATCCACTGGAGATCATTCTTTTTCAGACTGGTGAGAGCTAAGCAGATTTCCTGTTTGAAAATGTGCTGAGAATGTTCCATTCCATTCTGTTTCAGTGGCAGAAACTTCTTCTCCATATACTGGGACCAACCAGTTTAAAATGTGGTGGGCGATACAAGGATTCTAGGATTAATTATTATCATAAAAATCAAATGCAAAGCCAGATGGCCAGTGCAATGGAGAATATTCGTTTTAGGGATGATCATTTGAGGAATTTCACAGGAAAATCTATGTGTGACACAGAAATATTATGTGTCACGTTTCGCCATCTACTGTCTTCAAAACATGAATCTGTGTTTTCAAGGGAGGACAGAAGACAGTAGATGGTGCAGTGTGACACGTAATATTTTTGTATTTATGAAGAATGCTATAAATTGAACCTCCTACAAAGCACTGGTGATACTCAAGTCAACATGGGTTGTGGTTGATCCGAAAGTTTCCCTCATTTTGTCTGTCAAAGAACCCTTGCATTTTTCCTGCACAATCAGGAAGGAAGGCTCCTGGCTCTTCCTGGTTTGTGTCACAAGTTCAATTAGGTTATTTAGACACTTTGGACATTTAAATTCTTTGTTTGTGTATGTTTAAAATCAAGGGAAAATGTCATGGAAGGTTACCAAAATCCATGTAATTTACCCAAGAGATGAGTCTACTGGGTAAATACATACTGAGGCACTTTTTAAAGTCATATTTATTTACTCTACACACCTCAGTCTGTGGAATAAATAAATATTTGAGCTGTGCACTCTGTGTGTTAAAGCATCTCATGAAAATGTATGCCGACACTAGATGTGCAAGAAGAATCTCCTTTTTAAGTTTTATATTTGAGCCATTTAACTTTGGGGGATAGAGAAAAAGAGCAAATGGAACTATTTTATGGGGGTAATTACCACTTTCTATACCCCCACCACCCCATCGAAGCATATTTAAGACGAGCAGCTGAAACTTGCCACAATTTTTCCGTTTTGTTTTCAAAGACCATCAACTGCACCAAAATGTGTGCTTTGTAATTAATTCCTTTCAGTCGTCTCCACACCTCCTTCTCCAGCAGGCATCAATCATTTTGGTTGGGTCCAGTCTCAGAGTTGGATGCGTTTACACGGATGCATCTTAAAGTCTGTGGTTTCCCTTCTTTGTTCTTTTCTGGAGACCTGGGAGTAGTACCCTTCAGACATTTTATTGATCTTTCTTCCCCTTTGGCTCATACATGCTAATTGTACCTCTGTAGCAAAACAATCTTATTATCATGTTAATTAGTGGGAGGGCTGTTGAGGTTTTCCACTTCATTACCTACTAATTTCAAGATAAATGAATCCACAGGTTACTAAGTAAATAAGGTCACCTATCAAGCACTTGTAAACGTGTTTGTAAACAGGGAGAGGGGAGGCAGAAGGAAACATGTTTGGTTTTCAAATGAGTGGGCTGGTGGGGCTTGGCTTTCGGATGGAGCTGAGAGTCCCATGGGGTGGCCCTGTCCCTGAACTCATTTGTAATGAAAAGGGAACGTTTGCCGTCCACCTGGTTTCCCAGTGGGGCATTTCCTCGGGAGCTCTCAAAGGCCTCTTTGTGGTCTAATTCATTCTGTGCGTTGGGCGCTCATGGCCACTTTTGGAGAGAAAGCCAGAAGTGAGGGTCACACTGGGCAGGAGAACTTTAATGGGGGAGGCCCCAGGGTGGTGCGATCGCAAATCACACTCTTCTCAGCTTCCCAGACTTATTTCCATCTTGGGCCGGGTCGTTCCTAGTTTCTCTGGATTAAGAAATAGAAGAATTAATTATGAGGGAAAATGAGAAAATCAAGCCTGGATTTTTGAGAAAATCAAACTAGGATTTTTGGCAGATTTCATTAAGGCAGAAAGGGAAAACAATCGCTAGGAGAACCTTACCTACAATGCCAAAAATAAAACAGAAGGATGAATGGGAATTATTTTCGTTAACTTTTTATCTGTCTTTAAAAAAAAGTCACAATATTCAAACAGGTCATTGTTTTGCTTCTTCATCTCCTTTTGATGCCGGTACCTTAAAAAAGAAATTAAAGGGGGGAAAAGTTTTATATTTTTAGACCCCAGGAGATTCTCATCCTGTGAGTTTTCTATTTTGTCTGTGGAACCTCCAGGGGCATCATTGTCCAACAATCTAACTGGCATCTGAAACACTGAAGTCTCCCTTCCTTTTTTTTTAATTAAGATAATAAATTGGTCTTAAATTATCCCTGAAATCAGACCAGTGTTGATTACAATGGAGCTCATGCTGTGACAGCTCAAGATGATGTTATTTTTATTCCTTTTCAACGAGATCTTAATCTCTCCCTGCGTGTAAACAAATTGTCACTGTAACCTTGTTCTCTAATCTCCCAGTCAAAGACCTTTAAAGCATTTGGGAGATAACAGATCAGGCCAAGATTTCATCAGCTCTTCAGCTGGCGGGGATAGGCCACGTTTCACTCCCACTGGCTGAGTCTTTAAACATTGAAGGAGAATTAATAACTACATCTTACATGAAAAGCTCCACGGAAACCTTTGAAGGCAGTACGTGTTGTGTAGCCGGAGTCCCGAAAATGCACACTGCAGGTCTGGATGAGAGAAACGCCTTTGCTTCCAGGAGAAGGACCTGAGTCAGCGGTGGGAAGGGGACTGTTAGGGAAAAGGGACAAATAGGAGAGACTCAGGAAGGAGCATTCAGAGATAGACAGAGAGAAATTGCCCTAGAAATACAAAGAAGGAGAAAAGAAAATTAGAGAGCAGAGTCGAAGTGGAACAAGAATGAGAGAAAGAAAAGAGTTACAAAAAATGGAAAACCCAACAGCAGGTAAAAGCAACCGGAATGTAAGCAAACATTCCAGAGAGTGGATCAGATTACCTTCCCAGCCATTTCAGAATATCCCTGTGTGACTTTCTATCAGAGAGACCTCTCTCATGCCATGAAAGGGAAATTCCGCAAACATTCCCAAACGCTGGTGAGCAAGAAATTACTAATGAGCTACCTAGTGAATCCCAGCTCAGTCCTCAGATACACGGACTTGTTTGTTTTGAAAGCAGTTAAGAGGCATGTCTAGGGTGCGACAGATGTTCAGGAAGGATTCTGAGAAAATGGGCAGCTAGTAGCACTAGGCTCCTGGTGAGAAGGCTGGAAGATTCTCATCCAAGGCCTCTCCCTAGACTTCAGCAGAGCCCAGAACTGTCTGCCATTTTCAGACTGTCTCATCCATATTTGGGTCTTCCCAATTTGACTTCTGTCCTGTGACTCTGCAACACTTCCTTGGCTAATATGATTAAAAACAGGATAGTGAGGCTTGACGGGTGATTTTGTCTTCAATTAGTAAGGGACTTTGATCACGAAAAGTGGTGAGGGAAAATGAGAAAATCAAGCCTGCCCAAAGCCAAAAAGAGTGGTGATTCAAAGTAGGAGTAAGTGTAGCTCTGGGTTTGCCTTGCCTCTAATGAGTTTTTTTTGGAAACTCCATGAATTTCCACATGCCAGCAGTCTTGAGTGCAAAGGTCATGGACTCTGCTTCAACAGTGTGACCCTTGACAACCTATAAAATGGAGAAAATAGTAACATCTTTCCCTTGTGCTATTGGAAAAATTAGATGAGTTAATGTAAATAAAATATAAAAGACATTATCACGTACATTAATAAAATAAAATAAGTCTGGGTGCGATGGCTTACACCGGTAAACCCAGCACTTTGGGAGGCCAAGGGGGGCAGATCACAAGGTCAGGAGCTCGAGACTCAGCCTGGCTAATGTGGTGAAACCCCGTCGATACTAAAAATACAAAAATGAGCCAGGTGTGGTGGCAGGTGCCTGTAATCCCAGCTACTCAGGAGGCTGAGGCAGGAGAATCGCTTGAACCCAGGAGGCGGAGGCTGCAGTGAGCCGAGATCGCACCACTGCACTCTAGCCTGATCAACAGAGCAAGACTCCCTCTCAATAAATAAATAAATAAATAAATAATAAATAAATAAAAATAATAAATAAAATAAAATAAAATAAAATAATGCTTGTCAATAAATGTTAATTATCACCTCCTACAAAGCTCACAAGAACCTAAATTTAAGTACTGTTTGTCATAGAGGAAAATCATTTGCATTGAGGTATGAGTCAACTCCTTTGTCCTGGCAGAGAAATAGGTCATTTATGAGAGGACGATTTTCAGGTGTGCTGTGAAAAATCATGCTGCACATATGAAATTTCTTCCTAGGTCAGGGCTTCTTCTTCCTCCAGTTCCTCCAGAGACTTTTTTTCCTCTTTAAGAAACACTGGCTTTCATAATATTAGGTGATGTTTAAGTACCTGCTGGGTATTAGTCTGCTTAATTTTATTTTTCATTAAGTCAAAGGATTTGCAGGTAATTGGTTTCCCTCCAGGCTTCCATACCCACCTGTGGTTAGCAGCCACAATTGTGATATAATGTCCAGACAAAGGTGGCTTTGCTTCTTTTTCTTTCATTTTTTAAAGCAACTTTTGGAGGCTTATATCAGGTCACTGGTTTACTTCATTTTTTTGACAATAATATTTATTGCACTTTTCTGAATATAAGAGTAATATGTTTATTAATGAAAGCTTGGCAAAACACACACACATATTTTTCCTACTATTTATTGAACACTTATTATTTGCAAGACCCTTGTAAAGCTTAGTGCCTTGCAGGCATATGCCACTTAATCTTCATAACAATTTTGTGATGGAAATACCTTACCCAAGACCACAGAATTATAAAAGTGACTGAGCCCAGACTTAGAGTAGATCTGTCTTTCTCTAGAGGGTGTAATTTTTATCCCTACCTATCTGTGACAGGTAAATAAACAGGCAAGGAGCAGGCAGTTATAGAAAGAGGAACATTAAAATGAGCGTATCCATTCTTTATCCACGGAGCAGGAAGGAGGGTGGTTTCTTTGTGAAGTATATTGAGGTATGCATTTGAGCCATACTGGTGGATAGAATAAGTTTTATGTCAAACATGTGAATGTTGAAATCCTGGTCTCCCCACTCATAAAGTGATGAGAACTTTATGGTGGTAAGAGGTCAGATAAGTTATTTATACTCTTTGTTCTCTATTTCTTTGTCTATAATAAGACATTCAATTCACAAAAAGTATAGAAAGCATTTGGCATGATAAGTAGAATATGTAGGCACACATTACACATACACACACTGTGCACATACACACATTGCAAAATTAGTACAGCACTCTATATGGCATCCATTCCATAGCATACCACATCACACTCATTATTACAACCTGAATATTTCCCATTTCAGTTGTTTCTTTTAATAGCAATACATTTTTCTTTCTTACAATTTTACCGTAATTAATTTAACCATTTTTTATTGTTACACATTTAATTAATTTCAGTTTTGCTGTCTAGAAGAATACTTCAGTGTAAATAACCCTCCCACATGAATCATTGAGCATCTTCTGCTTTTCTTAATATCTCAAAATTGT
>PVKV010043069.1:0-10304 GCA_004027835.1 Alouatta palliata | reverse complement strand
CCCAGCACTTTGGGAGGCTGAGGCGGGTGGATCACGAGGTCAAGAGATCGAGACCATCCTGGTCAACATGGTGAAACCCTGTCTCTACTAAAAATACAAAAATTAGCTGGGCATGGTGGCACGTGCCTGTAGTCCCAGCTACTCGGGAGGCTGAGGCAGGAGAATTGCTTGAACCCAGGAGGCGGAGGTTGCGGTGAGCTGAGATCGTGCCATTGCACTCCAGCCTGGGTAACAAGAGCAAAACTCTGTCTCAAAAAAAAAAAATAGTTACTTTTTCCGCCTTCAATTGTTACTTAGTACTTTAGGGCATTTTTCTCTTCTACAAGATATTTTTAAATTGTAAATTGGCAGATTACCATTGTATATGCCTACGTGTTACATGTTATGGGCCATTGCTGGTAATGACAGCACTTTGGGAGGCCAATGTGGGAGGATTGCTTGAGTTTAGGAGTTTAAGACCAACCTGGGCAATATAGTGAAACTCCCATCTCTTAAAAAATAAACAAAGGCCAGGTGTGGTGGCTCACGCCTGTAATCCCAGCACTTTAGGAGGCCTAGGCTGGCAGATCATTTGAGGTCAGGAGTTCGGGACCAGCCTGGCCAACATGATAGAACCCCCGTCTTGAAAGAAAGACAGAGAGAGAGGGAAGAGAAGACAGAGGGGGGAAGAAGGGGGAGAGAGAGAGAGAGAAAGAAAGGAAACGAACCACCGGGCACGGTGGCTCATGTCTATAATCCCAGCACTTTGGGAGACTGAGGCATGTGGATCACTTGAGGTCAGGAGTTCTAGATCAGCCTGGCCGAGAAGGTGAAACCCTGTCTCTACTAAAAATGCAAAAATTAGCCAGGTGTGGTGGTGGGCGCCTGTAGTCCCAGCTACTCGGGAAGCTGAGGCAGGAGAATCGCTTGAACCCAGGAGGCAGAGATTGCAGTGAGCCGAGATTGCGCCACTGCACTTCAGCCTGGGCGACAAAGCCAGACTCCATCTCAAACAACAACAACAAAAAAATAGTGCTTAAAAAAAAAAGCAAAAAAAGAAGAAACAAAAAACCAAAGTGATTGATGATTTATGAATACAATTTAGAAAAATTAAATCAAGCTAATTAACATATCTGTTACTGGAGCCTGTAATCCCAGCACTTTGGGAGGCTGAGGTGGGTCCCAGCCTGACCAACATGAAAAAACCCTGTCTCTACTAAAAATTCAAAAAAATTGGCCAGGCGTGGTGGCTCACGCCTGTAATCCAAGCACTTTGGAGGTCAAGGTGGGCGGATCACCTGAGGTCCGGAGTTCAAGACCAGCCTGACAACATGGTGAAACTCCGTCTTAAAAAAATAAAAAAAAATTTTTTTTAATTCAAAAAAATTAGCTGAGCGTGGTGGCGCGCCTGTAATCCCTGCTACTCCAGAGGCTGAGACAGGAGAATCACTTGAACTCAGGAGGGGGAGGTTGCAGTGAGCCAAGATTTCGCCATTGTACTCCAGCCTGGGCAACAAGAGCAAAACTCCATCTAAAAATATATGTATATATATCTGTTACCTCAAATACTTATTTTTGTGGCAAGAACATTTGAAATGTACACTTAGTGACTTTGAAATGTATAGCACATTATTATTTACTACATTCACCATGCTGTGCAATACATCTCAAAGAAAAAACTTATTCCTCCTGTTTAATTGAGACCTTGTACCCTCTGACCATCCTTTCTCCCAAGGTTTTTTTTTTTTTTTTTACTAGCAGCCTAATAGTCTATCATATGCCTCTCCCTGGAGCAGGGGCTCGGGAATCAGTCAGGTGAATATTCTGTCTTCACTTCTTACAAACTATGTAACTTTTTTTTTTTTTTTTTTTTTTTTTTTGAGACAGAGTCTTGCTCTGTTACCAGGCTGGAGTACAGTGGTATGACCTCGACTCACTGCAACTTCTGCCTCCCTTCAGGTGATTCTCCTGCCTCAGCCTCCCGAGTAGCTGGGACTACAGGTGCTCGCCACTACTCCGGCTAATTTTTGTATTTTTAGTAGAGACAGAGTTTCACCATGTTGGCTAGGCTGGTCTTGAACTCCTGACCTTGTGATCTGCCTGCCTCGGCCTCCCAAAGTGCTGGATTTACAGGCCTAAGCCACCGCACCTGGCCCAAACTATGTAACTTTTAACAAGTAGTTTTAACCCTCTAGGCTTTAGCTCTCATGGGAGATGGCCAGGTCGTGAAAGGAGTTAGTTTCATAGTTGGATCTCAAATCCTAATTGATTGAGTTAGAAGCCCTACATCAACTGAAATGTGGATGGTGAACTCTAGAACAGTCTTCTTACTCATAAAAGTCTGCTAAAGGCCTAGGATAGGCCACATTTTGTGAGTCCACGGTTTTATTGTCTGTGACTAAGAACAGTAAAACCACACTGAAACGATGCCCTGTGGTGGTTGTAAGCTGAAGTCAGGGTTGGTGGCATGAAGGGGTGGCAATTGAATCACTTAATTAAATTCCCTTATCAGATGATCAGATTATTTTTTATCTGTAGAGATAGTGGTTCCCTGAAGTCTCCAAGTTGTCCTAGCTGGTTGCCTTGGGACAGTTTCCAGACTTCTCTGTGGCTCACTTTTTCATCTGTAAAATGGGTAGAGCAACAGCTTAGTACCAACCTGATGGTAATGTCATGCTGGTTAAAAAATATTCAGCTAGCCGGGCATGGTGGCTCATGCCTATAATCCCAGCATTTTTGGGAGGCTGAGACAGATGGATCACTTGAGCTCAGGAGTTCAAGACCAGCTTGGCCAACATGGTGAACCCCTTCTCTACTAAAAATACAAAAATTAGTTGGGCATGGTGCCATGTACCTGTAATTTCAGCTAATAGGGAGGCTGAGGCAGGAGAATCGCTTGAACTTGGTAGGGGGGAGGTTGCAGTGAGCCGAGATCGCACCACTGCACTCCAGCCTGGGTGGCAGAGTGCAACTGTGTCTCTCAAACAAAAAAAAAAACAGGATACATTGGTCAGTTTGCTCCTTTCTGCCCATGGACGCCGCTGAAGAAGCATCATTAAAGTCTCTCTTCTTCCTATGATCATGTCTAAGTCAGAGTCTCCTAAAGAGCCGGAACAGCTGAGGAAGCTCTTCATTGGAGGGTTGAGCTTTGAAACAACCGATGAGAGCCTCAGGAGCTCACAGACTGTGTGGTAATGAGAGATCCAAACACCAAGCGCTCCGGGGGCTTTGGGTTCATCATGTATGCAACTGTGGAGGAGGTGGATGCAGCCATGAATGCAAGGCCACAGAAAGTGGATGGAAGAGTTGTGGAACCAAAGAGAGCTGTCTCAAGAGAAGATTCTCAAAGACCAGGTGCCCACTTAACTGTAAAAAAATATTTGTTGGTGGCATTAAAGAAGACACTGAAGAACATCACCTAAGAGATTATTTTGAACAGTATGGAAAAATTGAAGTGATTGAAATCATGACTGACAGAGGCAGTGGCAAGAAAAGGGGCTTTGCCTTTGTAACCTTTGACGACCATGACTCCATGGATAAGATTGTCATTCAGAAATACCATACTGTGAATGGCCACAACTGTGAAGTTAGGAAAGCCCTGTCAAAGCAAGAGACGGCCAGTGCTTCATCCAGTCAAAGAGGTCGAAGTGCTTCTGGAAACTTTGGTGGTGGTCGAGGAGGTGGTTTCGGTGGCAATGACAACTTAGGTCATGGAGGAAACTTCAGTGGTTTTGGTGGCAGCCATGGTGATGGTGGATATGATGGCAGTGGGGATGGCTCTCATGGATTTGGTAATGATGGAGGCAGATTTGGAGGTGGTGGAAGCTACAATGATTTTGGCAGTTACAACAATCAGTCTTCAAATTTTGGACCCATGAAGGGAGGAAACTTTGGAGGCAGAAGCTCTGGCCCCTGTGGTGGTGGCAGCCAATACTTTGCCAAAGCACGAAACCAAGGTGGCTATGGCGGTTCCAGTAGCAGCAGTAGCTACGGCAGTGGCAGAAGATTTTAATTAGGAAACAAAGCTTAGCAGGAGAGGAGAGCCTGAGAAGTGACAGGGAAACTCCAGGTCACAACAGATTTGTGAACTCAGCCAAGCACAGTGGTGGCAGGGCCTAGCTGCTACACAGAAGACATGATTTAGACAAATACTCATGTGTATGGGCAAAAAACTCGAGGACTGTATTTGTGACTAATTGTATAACAGGTTATTTTAGTTTCTGTTCTGTGGCAAGTGTAAAGCATTCCAACAAAGGTTTTAATGTAGATTGTTTTTTTTTTTTTTTTTTTTGCACCCATGCTGTTGATTGCTAAATGTAATAGTCTGATCGTGACGCTGAATAAATGTCTTTAAAAAAAAAAAAACTCAGCTGAAGGTGGACACAGCGTGTGACAAGTGATGAATAGTGGCCACCATCATTCTCATCTCTGGCCGGGGTAGGACCAGTGGGATTTGAACATATAAGGCAGCTCACTTGGATACTGGACTGGGGGACCCAAACACCTGCAGTGGAACTCAGGCCCTGTTTATCTGGGGCAGATGGCTAATACTGAAACTCATGAGAAATGACTAAGAACAAACTTCCTAGAAATCAGCGTGTCTGGTCCGGGTATGGTGGCTCACGCCTGTAATCCCAGCACTTTGGGAGGCCAAGGCTGGCAGATCACCTGAGGTCAGGAGTTCAAGACCAGCCTGGCCAACATGGCAAAACCCCATCTTTATTAAAAAACAGAAATTAGCTAGGCATGTTGGTGCACACCTCTAATCCCAGCTACTCGGGAGGCTAAGGTGAGGTGGAGGTTGCAGGGAGCTGAGATGGCGCCACTGCCCTCCAGCCTGGGTGACAGAGCAAGATGCTGTCTTGGGAGAAGGAAAAAAAAAAATCAGTTTGTCCAGTGAGGCACTGGTAAATGTTTAATGACCAGCTGCAGTGGCGTGTGTGTGTGTGTGTGTGTGTGTGTGCGCGCTGACTTGTGACATTTACTGATTTCGGTGTAAATACTTCCACCATGACCGATTTGAAACTACCAACACAGCATCACTGAACAGAGTTGTATATTTCCACCATATAGATGCAACAGACATAAATATCCTCAATGTATAAATACTAGTGAAATATAGTCAAATAATTAGAAAGTGATGAGTTTGAGTCTTTTAATATAATTTCATCATAAGTTTATATAACATAGTTTTTAATAATGACTGTGTGTAAGAAGCAGCTGGCAAAATTCCTGAAAACTTAACAATCGGCTCTCATGAGCCTGTGCAAGCTGGCTCCAGACACCACTCCCGCTGCCACCGGTCTGGCTTTGGAGCCTGTGGAGCGTAGCCCAGGACCTGGCAGCTGCACAGTGCTAAGGGCAGCTCCAATAGACTTCTTAAGGACTCAGACTTCTTCCTCTGGCAATTGTGTTCCCTCCCTGAGGACACAGCCCCAGAGGTGACCTTTTCCTTGCCAGGCTTCAAGTTGTTTAACATTCTCATCCACTGGCACCTCCCACACTGCAGGGCGGCTATTTCAGGAATGGGCATCCTGGCCAGCCACTTGCCGAATGTACCCCGTCAGGTGCCCACAAGGTCATCCAGATGGCTAGAAAGAGAGCAGCAGCCTTCATACGGGGCTGCCTCTCCTAGGCTCACAGCCCCATGACATCTGCATTCTCCAGTTAGGAATGCCCTTCACAAACAGACCCCAGAAGTCCACTGCCCGCGTGTATTTCCAAAACCTGAATCCAAACTACCATTTCTTAGTTTAATCTCGCATCTGCCTATTGCTTCTTTACCCCTGCAAGTGACAACAGAGACAGTCATAAATCATGTGGGCAACTCCACGCGCTGGGTGCTTGCTCTGCAATTCTCCTACGTAATCCTCATAACAACCCTATGCAGTAGGTACTATTCTTAGCCCAGTTCTGTGGATGAGAAGTCCACGCCTTGAGGTGGTAAGTTAACTTGCCCACAGTCAGATATAGAAGGACTGTCTGGAGAACCCAAGTGTTTTTTTGTTGTTTTTTTAAGACGGAGTTTTGCTCTTGTCACCCAGACTGGAGTTCAGTGGCGCGATCTCAGCTCACTGCAACCTCTGCCTCCCGAATTCAAACAATTCTCCTGCCTCAGCCTCCCAAGTAGCTGGGATTACAGACACCTGCTACCATGCCCAGCTAATCTTTTTTTTCTGTCACCCAGGGCTGGAGTGCAGTGACACAATCTTGGCTCACTGCAACCTCCGCCTCCCAAGTTCAAGCAATTCTCCTGCCTCAGCCTCCCTAATAGCTGGGATTGCAGGTGTGCAACACCACGCCCAGCTAATTTTGTATTTTTAGTAGAAACAGGGTTTCACCATGTTGGCCAGGCTGGCCTTGAACTCCCAACCTCAGGTGATCCACTCACCTCAGCCTCCCAAAATGCTAGGATTACAGGTGTGAGCCACCTCGCCCAGGCTTCACTTCCCTTTTCCTTAGGCTCTTCTTAGATGAACTCCTATCAGCTTAGTGGCAGAAGGGCCAGAGACCATGGGTGTGGTAGGCTGATTAGACCTGGTTATCTCTGGGAGATAGCCATTCCATTCAGAAATGGAGACAAAGTAAGATATCAGAATACCAGAGTGTTCCCCTAAGTTTCCTTTCCTTTTTTTTTTTTTTTGAGACAGAGTTTTACTGTGTCTCCCAGGCTGGAGTACAATGGCGAGTACTCTTTACAAGAGTAAAGACCATCCTGGGCAAGATGATGAAACCCCGTCTCTACTAAAAATATAAAAATTAGCCAAGTGTGGTGGCCCATGCCTGTAGGCCCAGCTACTCTGGAGGCTGAGACAGGAGAACTGCTTGAACCTGGGAAGCGGAGGTTGCAGTGAACCAAGATTGTGCCACTGCAGTTCAGCCTGAGTGACACAGTGAGACTGTCTCAAAAATAAAAAATAAAAATAAAACTCTTGAAGACAACATAGGGGGAACCTTCATGACACTGGAGTTAGCAATGATTTCTTGGATATGACATGAAAAGCACAGGCGCCGGGCGCGGTGGCCCCAGCTATTCGGGAGGCTGAGGCTGGAGGATCTCTTGAGTCCAGGAGTTCTGGGCTGTAGTGCGCTATGCCGATCGGGTGTCCGCACTAAGTTCGGCATCAATATGGTGACCTCTCGGGAGCGGGGGACCACCAGGTTGTCTAAGGAGGGGTGGACCGGCCCAGGTCGGAAACAGAGCAGGTCAAAACTCCCGAGCTGATCAGTAGTGGGATCGTGCCTGTGAATAGTCATTGCACTCCAGCCTGGGCAACATAGCGAGACCCTGTCTCTAATTAAAAAAAAAAAAAAGAAAAGAAAAGCACAGGCAACAAAAGCAAAAATAGGCAACTGGGATTACATCACCAAACCCGTATCAGTGCAGACACTGGACTCCATCAAAATGTGTAATTCCTGTGCGTTAAAGGATATAATTAACAGAAAAAACAACCTACAGAATGGAAGAAAATATTTGCAAATTATTTATCTGATAAAAAATTAATATCCAGAGCATAGAAAGAACTCCCACAACTCAACAACAACAAAAATAGCCAATTTAAAAATAAAGGCGGCTGGGCGCAGTGGCTCAGGCCTGTAATCCCAGCACTTTGGGAGGCTGAGGCAGGTGGATCACCTGAGGTCAGGAGTTTAGAACAACCTGGCCAACATGGAGAAACTCCATCTCTACGAAAAATACAAAAAAAAAAAAAAAACGAAAAAATTAGCCTGGTGTCGTGGTGTGCACTGTAATCTCAGCTATAGGTGGCTGAGGCAGGAGAATCGCTTGAACCTGGGAGGCGGAGGTTGCAGTGAGCAGAGATTGCGCCATTGCACTGCAGCCTGGGCGACAAGAGTAAAATGCCTTAACAACAACAAAATCCCTTTGGTGTCCCCGGCACTGAATTCTCACGGGACACACACCTCCCAGGCTCTGACCTTGCTATTTTGTTTTCTCCCCGCTCCTCCCTCCTTCATTTCTCTGACCATCCTTCCGTCTCTTGTTCTCTTTTGAGGTCCCTCACACCGCGCCCCCGCCCCGCCCGGTTCCGCCTAGTGTTCTCTGTAAAGCCATTTGATTCCTCCTGTGTTTAAACACCGCCCTTCACCCACACCCTTAGCACCTCCCCTTCCTCAATAAAAGTGGCTGATCAAGATAGTTTCCTAAACAAAAACCATTCTCACCCTACTAAATGCACTGAAAACTTACCATCTGGTGTCTATATTGGCCTCCTGAGCAATTGATTAGTCTGAGTCCACAGCTGAGACCCGGATCCTCTCTCCACCAGCTGCCAGGCTGGGGGCAGACCCAGGGCCCCAGGGGTGAATTTGTTAGGGCAGAGGCCTCTGTGGCAGCCTCTTGGCAGCCTGCCAGTAGCCCCTACTGGCAGCATCCCATCTCCCCAGCATCCCAGATCAAACCTCAGGAGTGTGGGGCCGAAGGAGAAAACCCAAGAGTGACCACCACACCCACGTGGGTGGACTCCTGGGGACACAGAGGTGCTCAGGCCCAGAGCTGGTGGGAGAGGGGAGGTGATGAGAGACGAGGCACCCAGAAAGTCCCACCTGCATTCACTGGGAAATTCACTGGGAGCTGGGCAGCCCTGGAGAGGCGCTGGGAGTTGGGAGGATAAAGGAAAACGCCTGGGGCTCTCATTGCCAGTGAATAGGACAAGCTGGGAAGGAGACAGACTCTGTTTTCCAGGTGTAGATTGTCAAGTCCAAGGCAAGAGAAGGGACCGAGAGAAGTCTTCAAAACTGCCATTCGAGGCCAGTCACGGTGGCTCTGACCTGTAATCCCAATACTTTGGGAAGCTGAGGCGAGAGGATCGTTTGAGCTTGGGAGTTTGCGACCAGCCTGGGCAACATAGCAAGACCCCATCGCTAAACATATAAAAAAAATTAGCAGGGCACAGTGGCGTATTTCAAAAGGCTGAAGTGAGACGACTGTGTGAGCCCAGGACATCTAGGCTGCAGTGAGCTGACATCATACCACTGCACTCATTCAGCCTGGACGACAAAGTAAGACCCTGCCTCAAAAAAATAAAAACAAACAAACAAACAAAAAAAAACAGGCCAGGTGTGGTGGCTCATGCCCATATTCCTAGCACTTTGGGAGTCTGAGGCAGGCAGATTGCCTGAGCTCAGTAGTTTGAGACCAGCCTGGACAACATGGTGAAACCCTGTCTCTACTAAAAATACAAAAAATTAGCCAGGCATAGTGGCACACACCTGTAATCCCAGCTACTTGGGAGGCTGAGGCACAAGATCACCTGAACCTGGGAGGTGAAACTTGCAGTGAGCTGAGATCATGCCATTGCATGCCAGCCTGGTTGACAGAGCAAGACTCCATTTGAAAACAAAACAAAAACCTAAAAAACTCCTGTTCAGTAAGCACTTACCATGTGGCAGACACTGAGCACTGAGAGCAGCTAACAGTTACACTCAGTACACACCAGGCTTGTTCTAAGCAGCTGCTGTCAAGTCAACACATCATTCAAGCCACGCAGGTAATTTTTGTTTTGTTTTGGTTTTTTTTGAGATGCAGTATCATTCTGTCGCCCAGGCTGGAGTGCAGTGGTGCGATCTTGGCTCACTACAACCTCCGCCTCCCAGGTTCAAGCAATTCTTCTGCCTCAGCCTCCTGAGTAGCTGGGATTACAGGTGCATACCACCATGCCCAGCTAATTTTTGTATTTTTAGTAGAGACAGGATTTCACTATGTCAGTCAGGCGGGTCTTGAACTCCTGACCTCAAGTGATCCTGCCTCAGCCTCCCAAAGTGCTAGGATTATAGGCATGAGCCACTGCACATGGTCTAGTAGTTGTTTTTTAATTTATTAATTTACTTTTCACCATGGTAGAAAAGAATGTAATTTTAAACAATAGCTGTATTTTTTTTTTAAGTAAAAACATAAAACCCACAGGTGAAATTAATGTAATAATGTATTTTATTTAGGCTGAGTGTGGTGGCTCACACCAGCACTTTTGGAGGCTGAGGCAGGCAGATCACTTGAGGTCAGGACTTCAAGACCAGCCTGCCCAATATGGGGAAATCCCATCTCTACTAAAAATACAAAAATTAACCAGGCATGATGGCATGCACCTATAATGCCAGCTACTCAGGAGGTTGAGGCACAAGAGCTGCTTGAACCCAGGAGGCGGAGGCTGCAGTGAGCCAAGATGGTGCCGCCGCACTCCAGCCTGGGCAACAGAGTGAGACTTCATCTCGAAAAACAAATAATATATTCTATTTAACACAATATAATCAATAATTTGTGAGTTATTTTACTTCTTTTTTTTTTTCTTTCTTTTTTTTTTTTTTTG
>PVKV010043068.1:0-10306 GCA_004027835.1 Alouatta palliata | reverse complement strand
TCATTCTCAGCAAACTGACACAGGAACAGAAAACCAAACACCGCATATTCTCACTCATAGACGGGTGTTGAACAATGAGAACACATGGACACAGGGAGGGGAGCATCTCACACTGGGGTCTGTCGGGGGGAAAAAGGGGAGGGACAGCAGGGGGTGGGGAGTTTGGGAGGGATAGCATGGGGAGAAATAACAGATACAGATGATGGGGAGGAAGGCAGCAAATCACACTGCCATGTGTGTACCTATGTAACAATCTTGCATGTTCTTCACATGTACCCCCAAACCTAAAATACAATAAAAAGTATATATTAAAAAAAAAAAAAGAAATATACTAGTAAGAAGAAATGCCCATTAAATCTGTGGAGTGAACAAAAAGAAAGAATACTGGAAACAACACAAGCTGTATCAGTCCAACCAAACTAATCACATTTTTTTTCTTTTTATATACACATAAAACAGTAAATGAGAATCAGAGTATTTCTTAGTTTCAAAAAGCATTTACGCAACTCTTCATAGTTTACCTTAATGGGTGAAGCGTAGAAACAAGATCTGATAGCCCAGCTAGGTGGATTCACACCAGAGAGTATATATTTCTATTCCTCCAAAAGAAGTCTCTGGAAGCAGCACAGAGATCATTTCTTCATCTGGGCCTCTGTAAAATTTTACTGTGGAGTTATATTGAGTCATAAATCATATCCCATCCAACTTTGTGACTGAATCAAAATCCAAGATTAACAGCAAATACTAAAATAATGGAACTAAGATTGAAAATGATATTAACAGGCTAAAAGAAAGGTTTATAACCTCTGAGATAAATTGTAGCAGTGATAAACATAATGGTCTGAAGTTAGCTTCAGAAAGTCAGCTGGCTTAAAGCAGAATGGGAAGGCCAGAAGTCAAGCAGTAAGTAGATCCAGGAGGGTTAAGGTAACCACAAGTTCAGTGTGAGCTGACAGCAAACCTGGCTGTGAAAATAAAACCACCTGGTCTTAGATTGCACCGATAAAAACATCATGTGATAAGAAATGAAAACAGAGTCCAACGTACTCTCCTCTGTGTAAATTATAACCATACCTGGAGTATAATATTGAGTTTGAATGCCAAATGAGTTTAACTATGTCAACCAAGATGATAAGGTTCTAGAAGTCTTATCACAAGAGGAACAAATGAGGCAAAGGAAAATGTTTTTCTCAAAAGAAAGAGAACAATTTTGTTCAAACATGTTTGAGGACTTTCAGGCTTCATGGAAAAGAAAATCATTCTATTTTGTTTGGCTTCAGAGCATAATACAGTAGAACTTTTATTTTAAGGCAAATGTAAGCTTCATTAAAAGGAAAGTTTTCTAATAATTTCAGCTGTCCCATGATGCTCTGGGCTGGACCATATGCTAGGGAGATTCCCATGCCCAGAGTTCTAAGCCTAGGTTGAATTAACCCCATTCAGCATTGCTATAGGAGATTCTACCACTGTGTAAAAGATTAAACTGGAAATTCACAAATCTTCCTTCCATCTATGAGAGTCTATAATTCAATTTCTTATCCCCATTGTAGAGCTGCCACTTTTAATTAAAATGTAGCTGTGTACCTATTTTAAAAAGTATGTGTATATGTATGTATGTGTACGCATATGTGTCCAAGTGAATGTGCTTGGATATGTGCAAATGCCCGCACAACCAGAGCCTGCTAGAGCCAGAGGCACCCCTTGGAGATGCAGCACAGCTGGAGAGAACATGGCCTTCCTGCCCCCTTTACTTCTGTGACTCACGGCACCTCCTCTCTAGAGTTTTGTGTCTAAAGTCACTCCCTTGGGTGTAGCAGAATCTGTTCTTATCACCTGGCCTCTGTTCAGCTGAAACTGAACTTAATGATAAGGTGACACATAAACATAACAGGAGAGCCTCAGAGATGGCAGAATACACTAAAACCTGAGCTATACCCTGGCATCTAAATTTCTTCCATGAAATTTTTTGGCCAATAACATTTTTATGTGAAGCAAAAAAGGCATTGTTTCAAAGTACAAATCTGCTGGAAATAAGCATGTTCTGAGATGGGAAATCCTGGACATTGCTGCATTTTAAGCCAAGCAATTTCATCGTGTCTTCGGGAAAAAAGAATACTTTTTATTTTCTTCATTAAGCTATAAAACATTTTCACAGAAAGCAGCTCAGAAAGAAAGGATATTTCTACCATTCCTCATTTCTGTAGGAAGTCCATGAGGTTTTTATCTTTTCCGATTTTGTCAGAGGTAGGGATTTTTTTTTCATATAGCTGCAGTTTCAACCTTTTGAACATTAAGCAGATATAAATTATCTACAAGGCTAAAAAGTCTTTGATTAACAAGCTAGGGAATTGCAGGTATTAAAATTGCCCCCCAGAGGGAGCCCATATCGTTCCGTGAATGCATTAGACATCTACTTTGAATCACAAAGAAAAATTGATTAAAAAGTATATGTTTATAAGTAATGTGTGCTCCCCTGAGTTCATTCTAAAAGCCACATATATGTGGAATCTAATAAAAATTAAAATACGTTAGCTGCATATTTTACTTCAGCAACGTAAGGAAAAAGATACAAGCAGATGCAACCTAACGTTTTGTTTAGGAGAGCTTCTTCAATGCCCCAACAGGTCGGAATGGATTTTAATACTCGACACCCACCAGAGAATTCTGTGTGTGGCAGAAACAAGGACTGCAGCTACCTTACGAAGGGTAATTCAGTGCCCCTGTGAACAGCTCTGCCTCCAACCCAAGTATCTGCCATACTCTGAATTATTCTGGCCGTGTCCACACTGGCTCTGCAGAGTTGGTGGATACAAAGATTCAGCAGGCTAGATTTATAAGGCATCCTCTATGCTGGGAAATAGCAGGCAGTCCTGCTGATTGTTGGCCATTTTAACAAGTCCAACCGCAGGCAAAGAATTTCCTTTACATCTCATCTGTCAAACAGTGTGGCCTTAGCATCTTTAGACATATATGTGTCTAGAAGTAATAAAAGTGTTATGACATCCAACACTTTCCCATATTTTGTTTATTCCGTAGATATCTCATTTCGTTAGCTTTTTGTGCCTTTTTTTTCCTCCCTGTGCTTTTTCCCTTTCAGTTACCATGGAAACAATTTTCCTGGTAGGGGAGGAGCCTAATGGCATCCAGGAGTGTGAAGTAAAGTCAATTTATATCATGGTTTGTGAAATATTGGGAGTTTGTAATGATTGTTATCACCACATATGGTAAATCAATCTCTCTCTAGAGCAAATTTCTAAATATTGATATAAGTATGGGAGTGATGGAATTATATAGAATCATGCATCTCAGCAACTTGCATGGCAACCTTGAAGATGTACATGTCTATTTTGTTTTGCTTATATAAATAGAAAAAAATAGAAAATAGATAAATTGTACTATTTGTATTTTTAATATATTTTAAATTTTCCAGAGGCATCCATTGGTCTCTAACAAAATGTATATGGTTGTTTTAATTATATAAATTAAGCCCTGTATAATCACTTAAGAAGTTTATATGTGTGTATAAATGTGTAATTTTTTACATATAGCTTATATATAGCAGAGTAGCTATGCCATCTTCACTCTTACCACTATCATTCTCACTTTAAATCAACTGGTATTTGGATAACCATGTAAATTCAGAAAATGCAGGCTTTAAAACTTTTGTCAAAACATGTGCATTTCACATAAGCGAGTAAGGTGATTACATTTTCAGGTTTTAAAATAGCCTGCTTTGTCCCCCTTGTCTAACCAAAATTTGTTTATTTAGTTTCTGCTTTCTGTTTTCTCTCAAAGAGCTGTGAATGATGAGACGACAAAATATTGGATTATTTGTGCTCTTGAAACAGATGCCACCTGAGTTGTGACAGGTATTTTAAGTATAATCTTCCACATTCACTTAACACTCTCATTTGAAAATTTTCAAACCTTGGGCATATTCTTGTTCATTTACCACTGAAATGAGTCACCTCTTGGGTGTGAAGAGAATGCTAGGAATAAAATGGGAACAAGGAATGCAGGTGTAAAGGGAACAGTAACAAAGAGAAATCAGAAGTATCTTGCAAAGTTTGACTGGCTCCAAATGCAGAGGTAGAACAACCAGGGACAGTGGGATAGTTTGAATTTTTTTTTTTCCTAAAAGAACACCCTCTGTTAACATCAATGAACATAGAAATTATGGTTTTAGCTGACATTTTAGCGGCAAGCATTCTTCTTAAAATATTTCTGTTTGGTTCTCTCCTCACATGTTTCCCTGTTGTGGAACATGGTCAGAGGCTGGCTGCATCTTTGAAATGTTGTGTAATATTCCCTTTTTGGATTTGGGAAAGTATTTAATATTTTAGTGTCTTCTAAGATGAATATTCTTTAGCTTGGAAATGGTAGCTGAGGAAAATAATTTAAAGCAAATCTTCCCAAATATGGTTTGAAATTTTTACAAATATTATTGGAAAACCTAGAAAATGAAGTTCTATGCAATTAAAGACAAGAAAGGGAAGACTGGAGGGAGGGATGGAAGAAAGTCCATGGTGATTGTTTGACTTATCTTAAAAAGTGCCTCTGATTTCAGCAGAAATCAGAAGTCAGGACTCTGAATATCAGGGTATTTCTTCATTCTCCTGCCCCAAGAAATGCTGTTTAAAGAGGATCCACCATTTCTTCCTTGCTTTGTTTATACCATAAGAGTTGGTTTTCCAATGCCTCTAAAGAGTAAATTCAGTGATATGTTTGTTGCAATGTTTGGGAATCTAACACAACCAGAGAGCAGGTTCAGAACAGCACCTGCAACCTAAACAGTCTGGAGAAGTGAATCCCCACCCAGAGAAGGCCTTAGACTGGTGCACAGAGCATGAGGCACTCTAGCCAGGCTGAGTGGAGAGACTAGTCTTTGCCTCTGAGATCAGTTACTATGCAAGAAGGGCTTGATAATCCAATTCTCCTTCCAGAGAAACATGTTTCAGCACAGCTGAGATGTGCACAGTGAGCATTTTCCCAGAACAGACAGATGATGTCCAGCCTTGTCCTTCATAGATGTTACAACACATGGTATAAAAATAAAGAACTTATTTGCTACATCTGTCGACTTTACTGTCTGCCCATCTTCACTACTGGATAAATCTAGTGGGTTTTTTTTTTTTAACGCACATATTCTTTTTTCTCATTTTTAATTATTTATAAGCCTGGAACTGTGCCTGAAACAAAGGAAAGCTGTGGCTGGGACGTTTATCTACTCTGGAGGTAAATCATGGCAAGAAGAGGTATGGCTTCCTTGACTCTTCTCTCTGATAAAACATAGGCCAGCAAGAAAAATTCTTGAAACCAGTGATATTCATTCAGATCTCTCCAGTGAGAATCACTGTTGGTATTGGCATATATCAAATAACAGATGCTGTTGCTCAGTGTATTTTTATTGTTTTAAACAAGGCCAATGAAGTCAGGATATTTACCATTGACTCAGCACCATAGTGTAGGCGATACACATCAGGCTGGAGATAAGGATGTTAATTTAGGGAATATCTGAATTCATGACTCAAGGTTAATGAAAGAGAGAATATTAGTTTCAGTTTTTTTCCTTTTTAAAATGAGAAATTTGCATTTTTTAACAATACAGTATTTAATAGGTAAAATTAGAAAGGGTCCAAAATTCCCTCTCTGTGTTTGTCAATTGTTTGTTTGGCTTTGGTTTTAAATAGATATAGATCATTAATAATTTGAAAAAAAAGAAATATTCAGGAGCCTGAATGTGATGCAGAGCATAGTTCATTATCATGCTCAAAAATTCTTCTGACCACAAACATAAGTATATTCATTCACAGCAGGCTGGAAGGAGATACGTCACTTTCTAATTTTTAGTTACTGTGCCTTGGTGATCTACACCTAATTCATGTTAGATTCATTTCTATACCCTGTTTTAAAGATTTGCAATTTCTTCTGAACCCCTGGGTTATATTGAAGAAATTTAAAAAAAAATAAAGATGTGCCATTTCCCTTAGAACATCCAACTCCACTTATGAGATGGAGCACTGGAGACCCTCTCTTCTCTTCATGGCAAGAGAGACACAGTGGACACAGTTAGGTAGTAATAAAAAGGGCATTCTGATGCCCAGGAAATCAGTGAAAAAATGAAGACAGAGAAGGGATTAAAGTAGTAGGTATAAAGAAATGAGTTGGAATTACAAACAGGAAGACAGATCATAAGGACATGAAGCACAGAATGAGAGGCTTTGTGGGCAGATGTGTGAGCGTCATGCCATGAACACTGCCAGGGTGTCCAGAGCTGCTCTAAACTGGTGTTTGCTACAGGATGCATGAGCAAGCCGAGGGTAGATTGGCAAGCTAAGAAGACCAAGTAGCACCTCCCTTCTCTTAATTTGGTTTGATCTGACTTTCTTTCTAATTAAATTCTTTGTATTGAGGTAATTTTAAATTCATATGCAATTATATGAAAGAATACAGAGAGAGCTTATATATTCTTTATCCAGGTTCTCTCAGTAATAACATCGTACAAAACTGTAGAACAGCCTCCCAATCAAAACATCATCATTGAAATAGTTAATGTGCAGAATATTTGCATCACCATCAAATCCCTCAGGTGGTCATTGTCTATCCACATCTGTCCCCTTCCCTCCCCATCCTTTCCTTACCCGTGGTAACCACTAATCTATTTTTATTTCTATAATTTTGTCATTTCTATAATGTTACATAATAGTATTATATAGTATGTAACCTTTGGGTATTGAGTATTTTTTCTTGGCATGGTTCTCTGGAGATTCATTCAGGTTGTTGCACGTATCAGTAGTCTGTGCTTTTTTGTTGCTAAATAGTATTTCATGGTGTGAATGTGCTGACTTATTAATCATTCACCCATTGAAAGACATCTGAGTTTTTTCCAGTTTGGGGCTGTTACAAATGACTATCCAAAATAATTTATAGTTTATAAATAAGCTTCTATAAACTTTACATACAAGTATTTGTGTGAATGCAAGTCGTTTCTCTAGGATAAGTACCCAGAAGTAAAATTGCTAGGTTGTGTAGTAGCTACATGTTGAAATTTTTAAGAAATAACCAAACTGTTTCCAGAGTGGCTGTATTATTTTTACATTCCCACTAAGAGTGCATGAGTAACTCAGTTTCTATGCATCCTTACCAGGTTTTGGTGTTGTAACATTTTTTATACTAGTGATTATGTTAAGTACGGAGTAATATCTTGTTACAGTTTTAATTTGCGTTTCCCCATTGGCTGATGCTATTGATTATCTTTTTCTTTTTGTTTTTATTTCTTTTATTTTAAGTTCAGTGGTACATACACAAGATACGCAGGTTTGGTACACAGGTAAACATATCCCATGGTAATTTACTGCACAGATCATCCCCATCACCAAAGCATTAAGCCCAACTCTTATTAGCTATTCTTCCTGATGCTCTCCTACCCCTCACCCTCTGACAGGCCCCAGTGTGTATTGCTCCCCCTGCCATGCACCAATGTGTTCTCATCATTCAGATCCCACTTACAAGTGAGAACATGTGGAATCTGGTTTTCTATTCCTTCATTAGTTTGCTAAGGGTAAGGGCTCCCAGCTCCATCCATGTTCCTGCAAAGGACATGATTGCATTCCTTTTTATGGCTGCACAGTATTCCATGGTGTATATGTACCAAATTTTCTTCATCCAGTCTATCATTGATGGGCATTTAGGTTGGTTCTCTGTCTTTACTATTGTGAATAGTGCTGCAATAAACATATGCATAAATGTATCTTTATAACATAATGATTTGTATTTTTTGGCAATATAGACAGTAGTGGGATTGCTTTATCAAATGGTATTTCTGCCTCTAGATCTTTGAGGAATCATCACACTGTCTTCCACAATGGTTTAACTAATTTACACTCCCGCCAACAGTGTAAAAGTGCTCATTTTTCTTCACAACCTTACCAGCGTCTGTTTCCTGACTTTAATGATCACCATTCTAACTTGTGTGAGATGAGATCTCATTTGGTTTTGATTTGCATGTCTCTAATGACCAGTGATGATGAGCTGAGCTTTTTTTAAAATATGTTTGTTGGCAGCATAAATGCCTTTTTTTTTTTTTTTTTTTTTGAGACATGGTCTTGTTCTGTTGCTCAGGCTGGAGTGTAGTGGCACAATCTCAGCTCACTGTTGCAAACTCCACCTCTTTGGTTCAAGCAATTCTCCTGCCTCAGCTTCCTGAGTAGCTGAGATTTCAGGCACCTGCCATCATGCCTGGCTAATTTTTCTATTTTCTTTTTGGTAGAGACAAGGTTTCACCATGTTGGCTAGGTTGGTCTCAAACTCCTGACCTCAGATTATCCACCCACTTCAGCCTCTCAAAATGCTGGGATTACAGGTGTAAGCCACCATGCCTGACTAAATGTCTTATTTTGAGGAGTGTCTGTTCATATCCTTTGCCCACTTTTTGATGGGGTTGTTTTTTTTCTTGTAAATTTGTTTAAGTTACTTGTAGATTCTGGATATTAGCCCTTTGTCAGATGGATAGATTGCAAAAATTTTCTCCCATTCTGTAGGTTGTTTACTCTGATGGTAGTTTCTTCTGCTGTGCAGAAGCTCTTTAGTTTAATTAGATCCCATTTGTCAATTTTTTGCTGTTGTTGCAATTGCTTTTGGTGACTTTGTCATGAAATCTTTGCCTATGCCTATGTTCTGATGGTATTGCCTAGGTTTTCTTCTAGGATTTTATAGTGTGGGGTTTTACATTTAAGTATTTAATCCATCTTGAGTTGATTTTTGTATATGGTGTAAGGAAGGGGTCCAGTTTCAATTTTCTGCATATAACAAACCAGATCTTCCAGCATCATTTATTAAACAGGG
Organism: Alouatta palliata; assembly: GCA_004027835.1. Classification (NCBI taxonomy): domain Eukaryota; kingdom Metazoa; phylum Chordata; class Mammalia; order Primates; family Atelidae; genus Alouatta; species Alouatta palliata. Next base: position 1,462 of record PVKV010043068.1, on the reverse strand, counting down.
AATCCTTTCCTATTGCTTGTTTTTGTCAGGTTTGTCAAAGACCAGATGGTTGTAGGTGTGCTGTCTTATTTCTGGGTTCTCTATTTGGTTCCATTGGTCTATGTTCTTGCACAAGTACCATTGTTGTTTTGGTTACTGTAGCCCTGTAGAATAGTTTGAAGTTTGGTAGTATGATACCTCCAGCTTTGTTCCTTTTGCTTAGGATTGCCTTGGCTCATTTTGGTTCCGTATGAGTTTTAAAATAGTTTTTTTCTAATTCTGTGAAGAATGTCAATGGTGGTTTAATGGGAATAGTAATGAATCTATAAATTGCTTTGGCCCTTTTCACAATATTGATTCTTCCTATCCATGAGCATGAGATGTTTTTCCGTTTGTTTGTGTCATCTCTGATTTCTTTGAGCAGTGGTTTGTAATTCTCCTTGAAGAGAAGATCCTTCACTTCCCTTGTTAGCTGTATTCCAGGTATTTTATTCTTTTTGTGGGAATTGTGAATGGGAGTTCATTTGGGATTTTGCTCTTGGCTTGCTTGTTGGTGGTGTATAGGAATGCTAGCAATATTTGCACACTGATTGTGAGACTCTCCTGAAGTTGCTTATCGGTTTAAGAAGCTTTTGGGCTGAGATGATGGGGTTTTCTAGATATAGGATCATGTCATCTGCAAACAAAGATAGTTTGACTACCTCTCTTCCTATATGAATACCCTTTATTTCATTTTCTCCATTTCTTTAACAATGTTAAATATTGACCCCCAGCCTCTTCTGGCTTGCAGTGTTTCCACTGAAAGGTCTGATGTTAGTCATGGGCTTCCCTTCATAGGTGATCTGGCCTTTCTTTCTGGCTGTCCTTAACATTTTTTCTTTTATTTCAAACTTGGAAAATCTGATGATTATGTGTCTTGGCGATGATATTCTCACGGAGTATCTTACTGTGTGGGATTCTCTGCATTACCTGAATTTGAATGTTGGCCTGTCTAGCTAGGTTCAGGAAATTCTGCTGGGTGACATCCTGAAATATGTTTTTCAAATTGGTTTCATTCTGCCCATCTCTTTCAAGTACCCCAATCAGTTGTAGATTCAGCCTCTTTACATAATCCTATATTCTTACAGTTTTTAAAAAATTTGATTTCATTCATTTTTTTCTCTATTCTGGTCTGCCTGTCTCATTTCAGAAAGATCATCTTCAAGTGCTGAGATGCTTTTTCCACTTGGTCTATTCTTTTATTAATACTTGTGATTACACTGTGAAGTTCCTGTACTGTGTTTTTCAGCTCTATCAAGTTGGTCATATTCCTCTCTAAACTAGCAATTTTTTTTTATATATATACTTTTTATTGCATTTTAGGTTTGGGGGTACATGTGAAGAACATGCAAGATTGTTACATAGGAACACACATGGCAGTGTGATTTGCTGCCTTCCTCCCCATCACCTATATCTGGTATTTCTCCCCATGCTATCCCTCCCC
>PVKV010043067.1:0-10307 GCA_004027835.1 Alouatta palliata | reverse complement strand
GCAATTCTCCTGCCTCAGCCTCCCGAGTAGCTGGGACTACAGGCACGTGCCACCATGCCCAGCTAATTTTTGTATTTTTAGTAGAGACGGGGTTTCACCATGTTGACCAGGATGGTCTCGATCTCTTGACCTCGTGATCCACCCGCCTCGGCCTCCCAAAGTGCTGGGATTACAGGCGTGAGCCACCGCGCCCGGCATAGGTTGATTTTAGGTTATCGTAAGGTCAAGCAGTCTTGTAACTTACCATCTCAGTGAAGACAGGTAATGGGACCAAAAAGGAAGCACATAAAAGCAAAACAAGACAAAATAAAATAATTAAAGAATGAATGCAAAGGATTTTTTGAGATTTAAAATGAAGAAAAGTTCTTTGGAATAAGCTACCTGATAACTTCTGCATTTTATGTTAAGGCTGTTTATGCCAAACCAAACTACTTGTCTCCTTTCCGTCCAAACTGCTCCTTTGGTGAGAAAAACATCTTTTCTGTTTGTTTGTTTTTTGTTGTTTTTTTTTTTTTTTTCCAAGACGGAGTCTCACTCTGTCGCCCAGGCTGGAGTGCAATGGCGCGATCTTGGCTCACTGCAACCTCTGCCTCCCAGGTTCAACCGATTCTCCACCTCAGCCTCCTGAGTAGCTAGGATTACAGGCACCCACCATCATGCCTGGCTAATTTTTGTAGAGAAGGGTTTCACCTTGTTAGCCAGGCTGGTCTTAAACTCCTGATCCGCCCATCTCAGCCTCCCAGAGTGCTGAGATTACAGGCATGAGTGACCACACCTGGCCAGAAAAAGGTCTTTTCATTATCTGTGCCAGGTGGTAGAGTTAGGCCTTCAGGTGGGAACTGGAATTCCACAAAAGAGGCAGAGTGGGAAGAAGGGTCATGCCATGGCACCACCATGGCACATTTACCTATGTAACAAACCTGCACATCCTGCACATGTACCCCAGTGTTTTCTTCAATAAAAATTGAAGAAAAAAATTAGTTGAGCATGGTGTTGTGTACCTGTAGTCCCAGCTACCAGGGTGCTGAGGCAGGAGGATCACTTGAGCCTCGGAGGGGAGTCAGACAGGTTGCTCCTGACCCCTGTGAGAGAGAGGTTTGTCAGGGTCACAGGGAAGAGATGATCATAGTTTGGTAACTGAGATTTGTTAGCACTGTCTGTCTACTAGGTGTAAATAAGTGTAGATAGGCCCCAGATTATAAAAACTCTCATTGTTTCCTCTTAGTTTTTTATTGTTGTTTTCCCTTCCATTTCATTTTCCTCTTCAAACTCATGAAGTCAGGCTCCAGAGCCCACATTCTTTTTGTTTTTTTCCTCTGGAGACAGGGTCTGGCTCTGTCACCCAGACTGGAGTGCAGTGGCGTGATCTCAGCTCACTGCAGCCTCCACCTCCCAGGCTCAAGCCATCATCTTATCTCAGCCTCTCAAGTAGCTGGGACTGTAGGCATGTGCCACAGCACCTGGCTAATTTTTGTATTTTTCGTAGACACAGGGTTTTGCCATTTTGCCCAGGCTGGTCTTGAACTCATGAGCTCAATTGATCCACCAACTTCAGCCTCCCAAAGTGCTGGGGTTGCAGACGTGAGACACTGTGTCCAGCCTAGAGCCCACATTCTTAATCCTACGCTGCAGGAGTTTGAACCCAGATTTTACCACTTAGCTGCATGACCTTTAGCAAGTTAATTAACTTCTCTATACTTCTGTTTCTTCCTTTATCAAATGAATGTGATAGTATCCACTGGGATTGGAGGAGTCCGCATGACACACGCCTCTTCTTTGTCCAAGTTCTAAATCAACTTTTTTAAAAAAAGAGGAAAGGATGAAGTATCTATGAGCATGTAGTTAAAGCTCCAAGCAATTGGACCTTCTAATAGTAAACTCCTGAAATAGACTGACCCACCAAGTGACATGCAGCACTGGAAGAGAGCAGAACAGAGCAGAACACCCACTCTTGTCCCAAGACTAAATAGAGAGTTAAAGGCTGGGCTACACATGCCCAGTTTCTTTTCCTTTCTTTCTTCTTTTTTTTTAGATGGAGTCTTCCTCTTGTCGCCCAGGTTGGAGTGCAGTGGCGTGATTTCGGCTCACTGCACCCTCTTCCTCCGAGATTCAAGCAATTCTGCCTCAGCCTCCTGAATAGGTAGGATTACAGGTGCCTGCTACCACACCTGGATAATTTTTTGTATTTTTAGTAGAGACAGGGTTTCGCCATGTTAGCCAGGCTGGTCTCAAACTCCTGACCTCGTGATCCGCCCGCCTCAGCCTCCCAGAGTGCTGGGATTACAGGCGTGAGCCACCGTGCCCGGCAAACAGTTCTTCCAAAAGGATCCATCAAGTAAGCCATGACTCCTGAAGGCAGGCAGTTGCAGGAAGAGTGGAAAAATTAAGGAGGCAGAGAGCAAAGGCAGAGAGACTAGTATTAATCTATAGAACAAGACCTCTCACCCTCACCAGAAGGATACATCTGTGCTGCATGGAGACTGTTGGTATAGGCCTTTGTTTGGATGGGAGCTGTCTTATGGTACACTAAGTTTTGTTATGTACATAGGCTCTGTCTTAGGTCAGGTTTAACAGACACACACCCGGCCAGATGCAGTGGCTCATGGCTGTAATCCTAGCACTTTGGGAGGACGAGACTGGTGGATCACCTGAGGTCAGGAGTTCGAGACCAGCCTGGCCAACATGGTGAAACCCGTCTCTACAGGGCATGGCACATGCCTGTAATCCCAGCTACTTGGGAGACTGAGGCAGGAGAATTGCTTGAACCCAGGAGGCAGAGGTTGCGGTGAGCCGAGATTATGCCATTGCACTCCAGCCTAGGCAACAAAAGTGAAACTCCATCTAAAAAAAAAAAAACAGATACATTACTGAGATGAAGATTTGAGCATAAGTAGCTTATTAAGGAAGTGCTCCCAGGAGAAACACATAAGGAAGTGAGGAAAAGAGGACAGAAGAGGGGATGAGAACAAGCATGGATTGCAAAATGAAGTGCCAGCCTCTGCTTCATCTAGTCGGGATATATAAAACATAGATTATTGAGAATTTGTCCAGCCTGAGGCAAGGGAGCTGGGCTTTCATACTTTCACATGAGTTATCCAGTTGGCTACAGGCTATCCCAGGAGAAACATAAACTCATAGATACTTCCAACTCTCCACACATTTACAGCAATATGTAGCCCAATGGCAGTCTGCCTTAGAAGGTTGATGATGCCAGACTTTAAAAAGAAAATCATACAAGACAGGAGATGGGTCCACAGAACTGTTGAGAAGGATTCAAAATATCTAGATCTAGCCCTATGCATAGGCAAGAGGTTGTTTGTTAATGGACTCCAAGATAGTGTGGAGATGTTCTCTAATGTGCTTAGGACCTGTCTTTGGTATGCTGAACAATGCTGCACATTGCTATAAACTGTAGTCTGTGTGGGACTGTCTCCTGGAATGCTGGGTATTGGTAATGTATTTGTATTAACTAATCTTAGTTAACTTAAATATAAATATTAACATTTCTAGGATAACCACTACAAACATAAAAATGTGTCTTTCAAACTGGCAAAGGGGAAAAAAATGAAAGAAAGAAAAAAATCAATCAATCCAAAGAAGAAAAGAAAACAGGAAAAAGCTTTTGGAAAAGTGGCAGAATAGAATAAAGGATTAGAATACCAGAAGATTTAAACCTAAGTATATCAGTAATTGCATGAAATACAAATAAACTAAATGTTCCAACTGAAAAGCAAAGATTATCAGTCTGGGTTTTAAAAACTTTAGCTTTTTTTTTTTTTTTTTTTTTTGAGACAAGGTTTGGCTCTATCACCCAGGCTGGAGTGCAGCGGCACGATCTTGGATCACTGGGAGGCAACCTCTGCCTCCCAGGCTCAAGCGATCCTCCCACCTCAGCCTCCGGAACAGCTGGAACTACAGGCATTCACCACCACACCCGGATAATTTTTGTATTTTTTGTAGGCTGGTCTCAAACTCCTGAGCTAAAGCCATCTGCCCACTTCAGCCTCCCAAAGTGTTAGGATTACAGGCGTGAGCCACTGCTCCCGGCCAGAGTCCAGCTATCTTTTCTTTTTAGGCCACCATGAGGCATGATTTTTTTTTTTTTTTCACAGATGGAGTTTCACCATGTTGGTCAGGCTGGTCTCGAACTCCTGACCTCAGGTGATCCGCCCACCTCGGCCTCCCAAAGTGCTGGGATTACAAGCATGAGCCATTGCGCCCGGCCAAGTCTAGCTATTTTTAAGGGATATCCCTAAAACACAGGGACACAAGAAGGTTGAAAGTGAAATGATGGGCAAATACTCCATCGAAATACTAAGATCAACAATAATTAAGCTGTTGTAATTTAATTTCTTTTAATTGTGTTTTAATTTCTTCTTGATATTAGGGTAAATATCAGATAAAATGGACTTTAAAAGAAAAATAAGGCTAGGCACGGTGACTCACACCTGTAAACCCCAGCACTTTGAGAGGCCAAGGCAGGCGGATCACAAGATCAGGAGTTCGAGACAAGACTGACCAACATGGTGAACCCCCATCTCTACTAAAAATACAAAATTAGCCACCCATGGTGGCACATCTCTGTAGTCCCAGCTACTTGGAAGGCTAAGGCAGGAGAATCACTTGAACTTGGGAGGCGGAATTTGCAGTAAGCCAAGATCGTACCATTCCACCCCAGCGCAGGCAACAAGAGTGAGACTCCATCTCAAAAATAAATTAAAAAAAAAAAAGAAAAGAAAAATAATTACAGCCAGGTGCAGTGGCTCGAGCCTGTAATCCCAGCACTTTGAGAGGCCAAGGTGGGCCGATCACCTGAGGTCAGGAGTTCGAGACCACCCTGGCTAACATGGTGACACCCCGTTTCTACTAAAAATACAAAAACTTAGTCGGGCGTGGGGGTGTGCACCTGTAATCCCAGCTACTTGGGAGGCCAAAGCAGGAGAATCGCTTGAACCCAAGAGACCGAGGTTGCAGTGAACTGAAACTGCACCTTTGCACTCCAGCTTGGGCAACGAGCTAAACTCGATCTCAAAAAAAAAAAGAAGAGAAAAGAAAAATAATTACTACATTTAAGGGTGGTTACTATGTATTCATAAAAATTTCAATTGACTGGGAAAATATAACAATCCTAGTCTTGAATGTACTCAATTACAGTTTTGAAATGTGAAGCAAAAAATAACAGAACTATGAGAAGAAATTGACAAATTCACCACCACAGACAGTCTTAAGTTCATCTCTCTCAGAAATTGATAGATGAAGCAGACAAAATAATCAGTGATGATGTAGAAAATTTGAACAAATGAATGAGCTTGAGCTGGTAGCTATACATAGAACACTGTACCTAGCAACTGGAAAATAAACATTCTTTACAAGAACACATGAACAGAAGTAGAGGGAGGGGGTAAAGAAAAGAAAAAAGCCGGGCGCGGTGGCTCACGCCTGTAATCCCAGCACTTTGGGAGGCCGAGGCAGGTGGATCACGAGGTCAAAAAATCGAGACCATCCTGGTCAACATGGTGAAACCCCGTCTCTACTAAAAATACAAAAATTAGCTGGGCATGGTGGCACATGCCTGTAGTCCCGGCTTCTCGGGAGGCTGAGGCAGGAGAATTGCTTAAACCCAGGAGGCGGAGGTTGCGGTGAGCCGAGATCGCGCCATTGCACTCCAGCCTGGGTAACAAGAGCGAAACTCCGTCTCAAAAAAAAAAAGAATACATAAGCAGGGCCATGTTCACAGATCAAGGAGACCTAGCTAAAGGGAAAAGTGGGGGCCAAATTCCATGCCATGCTCCACTTGCCAAAGCACATGTTCAAGTGTGGCGCTGCATTTAACTGGAAGATAGAACATATTTTCCTAATTCACATAAAAGCAATGTGTCATCTAGTGTGGTCCAGCACATTGAACGTGTATAAAAATTAACCATATACTAGGTTTAAAAAATAATAATAATAATAATAAATCAAAAAACAGAAAAAAAAGAAAAAAAGAAAAAAAAAAAGGCCTGGCGTGGTGGCTCACACCTGTAATCCAAGCACTTTGGAGGCCAAGGCGGGCAGATCACCTGAGGTCAGGAGTTCAAGACCAGCCTGACCAACATGGTGAAACCCCATCTTAAAAAAAAAAAAAAAAAAAATGTCGGCCGGGCGCAGTGGCTCACGCCAGTAATCCCAAAACTTTGGTAGGCTAAAGTGGGTGGATCACATGAAATCAGGAGTTTGAGACCAGCCTGGCCAACATGGTGAAATACCTTCTCTACCAAAAAAAAAATATATATATATATATATATATATATATATATATATACAAAAATTAGCCAAGTGCAGTGGCATGCACCTGTAATACCAGCTACTCAGGAGGCTGAGGCAGGAGAATCACTTGAACCCAGGAGGTGGAGGTTGCAGTGAATGGAGATTGCACCATTGCACTCCAGCCTGGGTGATGGAGTGAGATTTTGTCTCAAAAAAATTTTTTTAATTTAAATTTAAAATTAAAAAAAAAAAGTCAACAAGTTTCAAAGAATTGGTATTATCCAGCTCACATTTTCTGACCACAACGCAATTAAATTGTAAATCAATAACAAAAAGATAAAGAAAATGACCATCTTTGGAAATTTAAAAACATTTTGAAATAAATCACAGGTCAAAGAAAAAGTCAAAAATGATAAAATACTTTAAACAGTAACAAAAATATTACATATCACAACTAATGACAGAAATTATTGCTTGCAGCTAAAGTGGTATTTTAAAAAATTTTAGGCCCGGCGCGGTGGCTCACGTCTGTAATCCCAGCATTTTGGGAGGCCAAGGCGGGCAGATCACTAGGTCAAGAGATCGAGACCATCCTGGCCAACATGGTGAAACCCCGTCTCTACTAAAAATACAAAAATTAGCTGGGAGTGGTGGTGCGCACCTGTAGTCCCAGCTACTCGGGAGGCTGAGGCAGGAAAATTGCTTGAACCTGGGAGGCAAAAGTTGCAGTGAGCCAAGATCACTCCACTGCACTCCAGCCTGGCACCTGGCGACGAAGGGAGACTCTGTCTCAAAAAAAAAAAAAAAAAATTTATGCCCTTACACCTTCGTATTATTAAAGAAAAAAAGACTGACAATTCAAAAGCTAAGCATCCAGTTTTAAATGTTTCAGAAACAATAACAGAATAAACAGAGTAAATGAAAGTAGAAATAAAGAAACTTTAAAATACAAATATTCATAAAATTCCAGAATAAATACGGGTTTTTTTGTTGTTGTTTGTTTGTTTGTCGAGAGTCTCACTCTGTCACCCAGGCTGAAGTGCAGTGATGCAATCTCGGCTCACTGCAACCTTCGCCTCTTGGGTTCAAACGATTCTCATGTCTCAGCCTCTGGAGTAGCTAACAGGTGTGTGCCACCACGCCTGGCTAATTTTCTTGTATTTTTAGTAGAGACAGGTTTTCAGCCTGGTCTCTAACTCCTGGCCTCAAGTGATCCACCTGACTCGGCCTCCCAAAGTGCTGGGATTATAGGCTTGAGCCACCGTGCCTGGCCGAGAATAAGCAGGTATCTTTTAAAAAATTAACGAAAAAGAAAATATCCATTATTGAGGATCAATAAAACCAAAACTTGGTTGGTTGAAAAGTCTAATAAAATTGACAATCCTCTGGCAAGACTGATCACAAAATGGAAGAGAGAAGGTACATATAAACCTGTACTAGGAATGATATCATTGGGTTCATGACAGGAAACAGACAACATACTTTTTTTTTTTTTTTTTTTTTTGAGACGGAGTTTCACTCTTGTTACCCAGGCTGGACTCAGCCTCCCGTGTAGCTGGGACTACAGGCACGTGCCACCATGCCCAGCTAATTTTTTGTATTTTTAGTAGAGACGGGTTTTCACCATGTTGACCAGGATGGTCTCGATCTCTTGACCTCGTGATCCACCCGCCTCGGCCTCCCAAAGTGCAGGGATTACAGGCGTGAGCCACCGCGCCCGGCCACAGACAACATACTTAAAAGGAATGATTAAAGAGAGTTTAATGAAATAACCATGCACAAGGATGTGGGCAGGACTTAGGGAAACCTACAACAGATCGTGAAGCACTTCTGGGATAGCAACACTAGAAAACATTAGCACTCCTGGGCCGGGCGCAGTGGCTCGGGCCTGTAATCCCAGCACTTTGGGAGGCCAAAGCAAGAGGATCACCTGAGGTTGAGAGTTCAAGAGCAGCCTGACCAACATGGAGAAACCACATCTGTACTAAAAATACAAAATTAGCCGGGCATGGTGGCACATGCCTGTAATCCCAGCTACTCGGGAGGCTGAGGCACGAGAATCTCTTGAACCCCGGAGCGGGATGTTGCGGTGAGCTGAGATTACGCCACTGCACTCCAGCCTAGGCAACAAGAGCGAAACTCCCTCTTAAAAACATAAATAAATAAATAAGAAAACATTAGCACTCCTAAGCCTGAAGGGGCAAGGGGAGGGAGTTGTTACCAAAAGCTAGTGAGAGCTATAGCAGTAGCTATAAGGAAAGGAACACCCAACAGGAACTGTGGGTTTCTGTAGAGGAAATATAGTCACTGCCAATTCATATCCTAGCGGGAAGGGGGTCTGGAAAATACCCCACTCTTTCTCTCCTTCACCATCTGATCTCCTGCTGATACCTCCCATGGGCTAAAGGCATAATGCAAAAAATGCTGGCAAATGCAGTTTATGGTGGGTCAGGGGACAGAGCAGGGCGGAGAAAGGTTAAGAGTGGATCTTGAAAGGGAAAATAGAATTTCCAGTGCTGGCCATTTCTTTTGTCCTCTCTACATCCACTCTTGCTTTTTGTCCAGATGAAAAACTCATGTCCTCAAAACAGAATGTACAAAGTCCTATCAGCTACTGTATCATTACAGGGTGATGTTGATTCATTCATACTCCCACATTAAATCTAAAATATTAGCCACTGCCAGTGGATTTTATACAATGTAGAAGAGAAAGGAGGAGCTATTAACATAAACATAGTTGCTACAGTCCCTGCTTTTAAAACTGGAAGCAAGCCTTCAGTTGATAATCATACCTCTTTTTTCTACCATTCACTCCATATTTCCCTTATCCTCTTCTAGCATTTCAGCAGGACAGGATACATTACCTGATGAAGTTCCTGAAAGCTTTATCCCCACTGAATCTGGGTCCTTATAATCGTACCTTGATTGAATTACCAGTTTTCATTGACCGATACTATTGAGCAAGAGAATGACAAGAAGGGCCGGGCGCGGTGGCTCACGCTTGTAATCCCAGCACTTTGGGAGGCTGAGGCGGGTGGATCACGAGGTCAAGAGATCGAGACCATCCTGGTCAACATGGTGAAACCCCGTCTCTACTAAAAATACAAAAATTAACTGGGCATGGTGGCGTGTGCCTGTAGTCCCGGCTACTCGGGAGGCTGAGGCAGGAGAATTGCTTGAACCCAGGAGGCGGAGGTTGCGGTGAGCCGAGATCGCGCCATTGCACTCCAGCCTGGGCAACAAGAGCGAAACTCCGTCTCAAAAAAAAAAAAAAAAAAAGGAGAATGACAAGAGGAAGCCCACTGAAAGCCTCTGGGTTCTAGACACAGCCCTTCTTGCAAGAAGATTGTGTTTGGGTGATGGGACACAAGATAAGATCAGTGAATTCTACAGAGATGAGCTTATCAACACATTTCCTTCATCCTAAAATAAAATGAGTTCCTGTGTTGGTGGCACTGTTCATTGGGATGCCATGTTGATGAATAGGGCATTCTATGAGTCCACATGGTGATGCTGGCAAAAGCATTGCAAGTATGAAAAGCAAATTTGTATTCAGAGTTTGTATCTATTCCTGTAAAGACATTCTGTGCCTTCTCCCATGATGAAAGGAGACTAGTGTAACTAACCTTCCACCAGAAGACTATCTGGTTTCCTGTGGAATGGAACCATACTGGTGCCTCAGCCTTTGGTCCCCGCTGATAAGCAGATTGCCCATTAGACAGTGATGATAGAGAGATCAGCTTCAGTGAGAAGAACCTGTTGTTGAGTCCATATATAGACCCCATCCCAGCTGCCATGACCATTTTGTACAAGGGTCTACTGAGCAAACATTAAGATAACTGACGGAAAAGGTTGACTAACATCAACAGAATAGATCATCTCATCCACTTGATTGCTGAGACTCTCCTCTACAAAGAATGCCATCTGGGGACAATTACGTGGAATACAAATACCTTTACATCTGGCCTACTCTAAGAGACCCATGCACATATCACTCTCCTAAACCTCCTCATCACCAAATTCTTTTTTTTTTTTTTTTTTTTTTTGGAGATGGAGTT
>PVKV010043066.1:0-10307 GCA_004027835.1 Alouatta palliata | reverse complement strand
CCATTCCATTAAGCATTCCATATCCCATTACATTCCCCATTCCATTCCCAATTCCATTCCCCCTTAATTCCCCATTCTGTCCTATTCCATTCCCCCTTCCATTCCCCATTTCATTTCACTCCATTCCCTATTCCATTCCCAATTTCATTCCACATTCCACTCCAATCCATTCCCCTTTCCTTTAATAATTCCATTCCATTGCATTCCCTATTCCATTCCATATTCCATTCCACACTCTATCCCATTCCATTCCATATTCTAGTTCTCATTCCTTTCCCCAATCCGTTCCATTCCATTCCCCTTTCCATTACATTCCATTCCCCATTCCATTCCCCTATCAATTCCATTCCATTCCACATTCCATTCCACTTTCCCTTCTATTCCATTCCTGATTCTCTTTATGTTAAATTTGATTCCATTCCCCATTCCATTTCCCATTCCATTCCATCCCATTACCCATTCTAATCCACATTGCATTCTATTCCCTTCACCATTCCATTCCCCATTCCATTCCAATCCATTCCCCATTCGTTTCCCTGTTCTATTCCATTACATTACCCATTTAATTCCATATTCCATTCCATTATATTTAACATTCAATTCACCGTTATATTCCATTTCATTTCACATTCCATTCCCATTACATAAGCCATTCCATTCCCCACTTGATTTCATTCCATTCCCCATTCCATTTTTGATTACATTACCCATTCCATTTCATTCCATTCCCCATTCCTTTCCCCATTCCATTCCACATTCTATCATATTCCATTCCCATTTCCATTCCCCATTCCATTCCATACTCCATTACCCATTCCATTCCCCATTCCATTCCACATAAATTCCATTCCATTCCGCATTCCATTCACCTTCCAATATCCCATTCCATTCCCCATTCCATTCCATTCCCAATTCCATTCCCCATTAAATTCTCCATTCTATCCCATTCCATTCCCCACTCCATTCCCCATTTCACTTTGTTCCATTCCCCAGTCCATTTCCAATTTCATTCCCCATTCCATTCCAATCCATTCCCTTTTCCATTAATAATTACATTCCATTCCATTCCCCATTCCATTCCAAATTCCATTCCACACGCTATCCCATACCATTCCCCATTCTATTTCTCATTCCTTTCCACAATCCATTCCATTCCATTCCCCATTCCATTCCCCTTTCCATTCCATTCCATTCCCCATTCAATTCTATTCCATTCCCCATTCCATTTCCAATTAAATTCCATTCCATTCTTCATTCCATTCCATTCCTCATTCCATTTACGTTAAATTTCATTCCATTCCTCATTAGATTCTCCATTCCCTTCAATTCCATTCACCATTCTTATCCACTTTCCATGCCATTCCCTTCCTCATTCCATTCCCCTTTCCATTACAATCCATTCCCCATTCCTCTCCCCATTCTATTCCACTACATTTCCCATTTAATTCCATATTCCACTCCATTCCATTACCTATTCAATTCACCATTCCATTCCATTTCGTTCCCCATTCCATTCCCATTACATTAGCCATTCCACTCTCCATTTCATTGCATTCCATTCCCCATTCCATTTTCCGTTACATTCCCCATTCCATTCCATTCCACTCCCCATTCCATTCCACTTTCCTTTACATTCCATTTTCCATTCCATTCATCTTTCCATTTCATTCCATTCACCATTCCATTCCCCGTTCCATTCCATTCCACTCCCCATTCCATTCCACTTTCCTTTACATTCCATTTTCCATTCCATCCATCTTTCCATTTCTTTCCTTTCCCCATTCCATTCCCTATTCCATTCCCCACTCAATTCCATTCCATTCCCCATGCGATTTTCCCCTGCATTCCCCATTCCTTTCCATTCCTTTCCCCATTCCACTCCCCGTTCCATTCCACCTTCTATCATATTCCATTCCCCACTCCATTACAATTCATTCCCCATTTCACTAATCATTCCACTCCATTCCTTTTCCCATTCCATTCCCCGTTACATTCCATTCCATTCCCCTTTCCATTAACCATTGCATTCCATTCCATTCCTCATTCCATTCCATTACATTACATTACATTCACCAGTTCATTCCCCACTGCATTCTACATTCTATCCCATTCCATTCCCCATTCCATTAGCCATTCAATTCTGCATTTCATTCCATTTTGTTCAAAATTCCATTCCCCATTCCATATTATTCCATTCCCCATTCCATTCCATTCCATTCCCCATGCCATTTCCCATTGCATTCCACATTCCATTTCATTCCTTTCCCCTTTCCACTCCCAATTTCATTGCACATTCTGTCATATTCCTTTCCACATTCCATTCCCAAATTTATTCCCCATTCCACTCAATTCCATTCACCATTGCATTCCCCATTCGAATCCATTAAATTCTCCATTCCATTGCCCATTCCATTCCATTCCTCATTCCATTCCCCTTTCCATTTCCTATTCCATTCCACATTCCATTTCATTAATTTCCCCATTCCATCACCTTTAAATTCCATTCCATTCCCCAATCTATTCCCCATTCCATTCCCCATTCCATTCCATTCCATTCCCCATTCCATTCCGTTGCATTCCCCATTCCATTCCTCGTTTCATTCCATTCCATTCCCCATTCCATTCCCCACTTTGTTCCCCATTCCAGTCCATTCCCCACGCCTTTCCCCATTCCATTCTCCATTCCACTCCATTCGTTTCCCCATTCCTTTCACCATTCTATACAATTCCATTCCGCTTTCCATTCCCCATTCCATTCCATCCCCAATTCCATTGATCGTTCCATTCCATTCCATTCCCCATTCCATTCCCCATTTCATTCCATTCCATTTTCAATTCCATTACCCATTACATTCCATTTCATTCCTCATTCCATTCCCCATTCCTTTCCATTCCATTGCCCATTACATTCCACATTCCTTTACATTCCATTTTCCATTCCATTCATCTTTCCATTAAATTCCGTTACCCATTCCATTCCCTTCCCCATTCCATTGCCCATTCCATATCATTCCATTCCCCGTTCCATTCCATTCCATTCCCCATTCCATTCCCTATTCCATTCCACTCCCCATTCCATTTCATTCCATTCCCATTCCATTCCTCATTCCATTTCATTCCCCATTCCATTCCCCACTCCATTCCATTCCCCACTCCATTACAATTCATTCCCCATTTCACTAACCATTCCATTCCATTCCTTTTCCTATTCCATTCCCCTTTACATTCCATTCCATTCCTCTTTCCATTAACCATTGCACTCCATTCCATTCCTCATTCCATTCCATTCCATTCCATTGCATTACATTCACCAGTTCACTCTCCACTGCATTCCACATTCTATCCCATTCCATTCCCCATTCCATTAGCCATTCAATTCCGCATTTCATTTCATTTTTTCAAAATTCCATTCCCCATTCCATATTATTCCATTCCTCATTCCATTCCCCATTCCATTCCATTCCATTCCCCATGCCATTTCCCATTGCATTTCATTCCATTTTGTTCAAAATTCCATTCCCCATTCCGTATTATTCCATTCCCCATTCCATTCCATTCCATTCCCCATGCCATTTCCCATTGCATTCCACATTCCATTTCATTCCTTTCCCCTTTCCACTCCCAATTCCATTCCACATTCTGTCATATTCCTTTCCGCATTCCATTCCCCAATTTATTCCCCATTCCACCCAATTCCATTCACCATTGCATTCCCCATTCGAATCCATTAAATTCTCCATTCCATTGCCCATTCCATTCCATTCCATTCCTCATTCCATTCCCCTTTACATTTCCCATTCCATTCCACATTCCATTTCATTACTTTCCCCATGCCATCACCTTTAAATTCCATTCCATTCCCCAATCTATTCACCATTCCATTCCCCATTCCATTTCATTCCATTCCCCATTCCATTCCGTTGCATTCCCCATTCCATTCCCCGTTCCATTCCCTGTTCCATTCCATTACATTCCCCATTGCATTCCCCATATCATAAAATTCCATTACCCATTCCATTCCCCATTCCATTTCATTCCATTCCCCATTCCATTCATTTCCATTCCCCATTCCATTACTCATTCCATTTCATTCCCCATTCCATTCCCCATTGCATTCCATTTCCCAATTCATTACAATTCATTCCCTATTTCATTAACCGTTCCATTCCATTCCATTTGAATTTCCATTCCCTGTTACATTCCATTCCATTCCCCATTCCATTCCCCGTGCCATTCCGTTCCATTCCCCTTTCCTTTCCCTGTTCCATTCCATTCCATTCAACCTTCCATTTCCCATTCCATTCCACAATCTATCCCATTCCATTTCCCATTCCATTCAAAATTTCATTACATTACATTCCCCATTCCATTCCATTATATACCCCATTCCATTCTACTTTCCATCCCCTATTCCATTTCATTCCATTCCCCAACCCATTCCCTGTTCCATTCCATTCCATTCCACATTCCATTACACCTTCCATTTCATTCCATTCCCCATTCCATTCCCTGTTCCATTACATTACATTATCCATTCCATTCCCCATTTCATTGCAATCCATTCCCCATTCCGTTTTCTATTGCATTACCCATTCCATTTCATTCCATTTCCCATTCCATTCCCCATTCCATTCAACTCCATTCCCCAATCCATTCCTCGTTCCATTCCATTCCATTCCCCATTCCATTCCCCTTTCCTTTACATTCCATTTTCCATTCCATTCATCTGTCCATTTCATTCCATTCCACATTCCATTCCCCGTTCCATTCCATTCCATTCCCCATTCCATTCCCCGTATCTCTCCCCGTTCCATTCCCCATTCCACTCCCCGTTCCATTCCCCGTTCCATTGCATTCCATTCCCAATTCCATTCTTCATTCCATTTCCCATTCCATTCTGCATTCCATTCCATATACAATTCCATATTCCTTTCCATTATTTTCCACATTTCATTCTGCATTCCATTGCCTATTCCATTCCATTACACTCAACATTCCATTCCCCCTTCCATTTCCAATTTCATTTCATTCCATTCCCCATTCTATCCCCCATTCCATTCCCCAATCCATTCCATTCAATTCCCCATTCTATTCCATGTACAATTCTGCATTCCATTCCATACCATTAACCATTCCATTAACAATTCCATTTCATTCCATTCACCATTCAATTCCCTATTCCATTCCCCATTCCATTCCATTCCATTCCCCATTCCATTCCACATTCCTTTATATTCCATTTTCCATTCCATTCATCATTCCATTTCTTTCCATTCCCTGTTCCATTCCATTCCATTCCACATTCCATTACACGTTCCATTTCATTCCATTCCCCATTCCGTTCCCCTTTCCATTACATTCTATTCCCATTCCATTATCCATTCCACTCCCCATTTCATTGCAATCCATTCCCCATTCCGTTTTCTATTGCATTACCCATTGCATTTCATTGCATTTCCCATTCCATTCCCCATTCCACTCCCCATTCAATTCCATTCCATTCCCCATGCCATTCCCCACTGCATTCCCCATTCCATTCCATTTCTTTCCCCATTCCATTCCCCATTCCATTCCACATTCTATCATATTCCATTCCCGATTGAATTCCCCATTCCATTCCATAATCCATTCCCCATTCCATTCCATAGCATTCCCCATTCCATTCCACATAAGTTCCAATGCATTCCCCAATCCATTCCCCATTGCATTCCTTTCCATTCTCCATTCCATTGCATGTTCCTTTTCATTCCATTCTGCATTCCATTCCCGATTCCATTATATTCCGTTAATCATACCATTCCCATTCCATTATCCATTCCATTAACCGTTTTATTGCATTCCATTCCCCATTCCTTTCCCCATTCTATTTCATTACATTCCCCATTTAATTACATATTCCATTCCATTCCATTAAACATTGAATTTGTCGTTCCATTTTATTTCATTCCCCTTTCCATTCCCATTACATTAGCCATTCCATTCCCCATTTAATTGCATTCCATTCCCCATTCCATTTTCCATTACATTACCCATTCCATTTCATTCCATTCCCCATTCCATTCCCCACTCCATTCCCCATTCCGGTCCATTCCCCACGCCGTTCCCCATTCCATTCTCCATTCCATTCTATTCGTTTCCCCATTCCATTCACCTTTCCTTTCACCATTCTATACAATTCCATTCTGCTTTCCATTCCCCATTCCATTCCATCACCAATTCCACTTATCATTCCATTCCATTCAATTCACCATTCCATTCCCCATTCCATTGCATTCCATTTCCAATTCTATTACCCATTACATTCCATTTCATTCCTCATTCCATTCCCCGTTCCTTTCCATTCCATTGCCCATTACATTCCACTTTCCATTACATTGCATTTTTCATTCCATTCATCGTTCCTTTAAATTCCGTTACCCATTCCATTCCCTGTTCCATTCTATTCCATTCCCCATTTTATTCCCGATTCCATTCCCCTCCCCATTCCATTTCATTCCTCTCCCATTCCATTCGTCATTCCATTTCATTCCCCATTCCATTCCCCACTCCATTCCATTCCCCACTCCATTACAATTCATTCCCCATTTCACTAACCATTCCATTCCATTACTTTTCCCATTCCATTCCTCGTTACATTCCATTCCATTCCCCTTTCCATTAACCATTGCATTCCATTCCATTCCTCATTCCATTCCATCCCATTCCATTCACCAATTCATTCCCCACTGCATTCCACATTCTATCCCATTCCATTCCCCATTCCATTAGCCATTCAATTCCGCATTTCATTCCATTTTGTTCAATATTCCATTCCCCATTCCATATTATTCCATTCCCCATTCCATTCCCCATTTCATTCCATTCCATTCCCCATGCCATTTCCCATTGCATTCCCCATTTCATTTCATTCCTTTCCCCTTTCCACTCCCAATTCCATTCCACATTCTGTCATATTGCTTTCCGCATTCCATTCCCCAATTTATTCCCCATTCCACTCAATTCCATTCACCATTGCATTCCCCATTCGAATCCATTAAATTCTCCATTCCATTGCCCATTCCATTCCATTCCATTCCATTCCATTCCTCATTCCATTCCCATTTCCATTTCCCATTCCATTCCACATTCCATTTCATTACTTTCCCCATTCCATCACCTTTAAATTCCATTCCATTCCCCACTCTACTCCCCATTCCATTCCCCATTTCATTCCATGCCATTCCCCATTCCATTCCGTTACATTCCCCATTCCATTCCCCATTTCATTCCATTCCATTCCCCATTCCATTCCCCGTTCCATTCCCTGTTCCATTCCATTACATTCCCCATTGCATTCCCTGTCCCATAAAATTCCATTACCCATTCCATTCCCCATTCCATTTCATTCCATTCCCTATTCCATTCATTTCCATTCCCCATTCCATTACTCATTCCATTTCATTCCCCATTCCATTCCCCATTCCATTCCATTCCCCAACTCATTACAATTCATTCCCTATTTCATTAACCGTTCCATTCCATTCTGTTTGAAATTCCATTCCCTGTTACATTCCATTCCATTCCTCATTTCATTCCCCGTGCCATTCCGTTCCATTCCCCTTTCCTTTCCCTGTTCCATTCCATTCCATTCGACCTTCCATTTCCCATTCCATTCCACAATCTATCACATTCCATTTTCCATACCATTCAAAATTTCATTACATTACATTCCCCATTCCATTCCATCATATGCCCCATTTCATTTCCCATTCCATTCCATTCCCTAATTCGTTACAATTCATTTTCTATTTCATTAACTGTTCCATTCCATTCCATTTGAAATTGCATTCCCTGTTACATTCCATTCCATTCCCCATTCCGTTCCCCATGCCATTCCGTTCCATTCCCTTTTTCTTTCCCTGTTCCATTCCATTCCATTCGACCTTCTTTTTCCCATTCCATTCCACAATCTCTCCCATTCCATTTCCCATTCCATTCAAAATTTCATTACATTACATTCCCCATTCCATTCCATTATATTCTCCATTCCATTCTACTTTCCATCCCGTATTCCATTTCATTCCATTCCCCATCCCAGTCCCTGTTCCATTCCATTCCATTCCACATTCCATTACACGTTCCATTTCATTCCATTCCCCATTCTATTCCCTGTTCCATTACATTCCATTCCCATTCCACTATCCATTCCATTCCCCATTTCATTGCAATCCATTCTGCAATCCGTTTTCTATTGCATTACCCATTCCATTTCATTCCATTTCCCATTATATTCCCCATGCTATTCCTGACTGCATTCTCCAGTCCATTCCATTCCGTTCCCCATTCCATTCCCCATTCCATTCCACATTCTATCATATTCCATTCCCGATTGAATTCCCCATTTCATTCCACATTCCATTCCCCATTCAATTCCATTCCATTCCCCATTCCATTCCACATAAATTCCATTGCATTCCCCAATCCATTCCCTGTTGCATTCCATTCCATTCTCCATTACATTGCATGTTCCATTTCATTCCATTCCCCATTCCATTACATTCCATTACATTCCATTAATCATTCCATTCGCATTCCATTATCCATTCCACTTCCCGTTTCATTGCAATCCATTCCCCATTGCTTTCCCCGTTCTATTCCATTACATTCCGCATTTAATTACATATTCCATTCCATTCCATTAAACATTGAATTTGCCGTTCCATTTCATTTCAATCCCCATTCCATTCCCATTACATTAGCCATTCCATTCCCCATTTCATTGCATTCCATTCCCCATTCCATTTTCCATTACATTACCCATTCCATTTCATTCCATTCCCTACTCCATTCCCCATTCCAGTCCATTCCCCACACCTTTCCGATTCCATTCTCCATTCCATTCCATTCATTTCCCCATTCCATTCACCATTCCTTTCACCATTCTATACAATTCCATTCCGCTTTCCATTCCCCATTCCATTCCATCCCCAATTCCATTGATCGTTCCATTCCATTCCATTCCCCATTCAATTCCCCATTCCATTTCCAATTCCATTACCCATTACATTCCATTTCTTTCCTCATTCCATTCCCCTTTCATTTCCATTCCATTGCCCATTACATTCCACTTTCCTTTACATTGCATTTTCCATTCCATTCATTGTTCCATTGAATTCCATTACCCATTCCATTCTCTGTTCCATTCCATTCCATTCCCCATTCCATTCCCCGTTCCATATCATTCCATTCCCCATTCCATTCCCCATTCCATTCCATTCCATTACCCATTCCATTCCCGATTCCATTCCACTTCCCATTCCATTTCATTCCATTCCCATTCCATTCCTCATTCCATTTCATTCCCCATTCCATTCCCCACTCCATTCCATTCCCCACTCCATTACAATTCATTCCCCATTTCACTAACCATTCCATTCCATTCCTTTTCCCATTCCATTCCCCATTCCATTCCATTCCATTCCCCTTTCCATTAACCATTGCATTCCATTCCATTCGTCATTCCATTCCATTACATTATATTACATTCACCAGTTCATTCCCACTGCATTTCACATTCTATCCCATTCAATTCCCCATTCCATTAGCCATTTAATTCCGCATTTCATTCCATTTTGTTCAAAATTCCATTCCCCGTTCCATGTTCCATTCCCCATTCCATTCCATTACCCATGCCATTTCCCATTACATTCCCCATTTCATTTCATTCCTTTCCCCTTTCCACTCCCAATTCCATTCCACATTCTGTCATATTCCTTTCCGCATTCCATTCCCCATTTTATTCCCCATTCCACTCAATTCCATTCACCATTGCATTCCCCATTCAAATCCATTAAATTCTCCATTCCATTGCCCATTCCATTCCATTCCATTCCTCATTCCATTCCCCTTTCCATTCCCCATTCCATTCCACATTCCATTTCATTACTTTCCCCATTCGATCACCTTTAAATTCCATTCCGTTCCCCACTCTATTCCCCATTCCATTCCCCATTCCATTTCATTCCATTCCATTCCCCATTCCATTCCGTTACATTCCCCATTCCATTCCTCGTTTCATTCCATTCCATTCCCCATTCCATTCCCCGTTCCATTCCCTGTTCCATTCCATTACATTCCCCATTGAATTCCCCATGCCATGAAATTCCATTACCCCTTCCATTCCCCATTCCATTTCATTCCATTCACCATTCCATTCATTTCCATTCCCCATTCCATTCTTCATTCTATTTCATTCCCCATTCCATTCCATTCCCCAATTCATTACAATTCATTCCCTATTTCATTAACCGTTCCATTCCATTCCATTT
>PVKV010043065.1:0-10307 GCA_004027835.1 Alouatta palliata | reverse complement strand
AACCTCCGCCTCCTGGGTTCAAGCAATTCTCCTGCCTCAGCCTCCCGAGTAGCTGGGACTACAGGCACGTGCCACCATGCCCAGCTAATTTTTGTATTTTTACTAGAGACGGGGTTTCACCATGTTGACCAGGATGGTCTCGATCTCTTGACCTCGTGATCCACCCGCCTCGGCCTCCCAAAGTGCTGGGATTACAGGCATGAGCCACCGTGCCCGGCCGGCCCCTGTTCTAAAGTGCATTTGTTGGGAGAGTTCACTCTCAGCCCTTTACATTCTGTGGGGAAATGCAGTAGAAAATTACCAGGTTATTCTCCCCAGTCTAAGCAGCTGAATAGGAAAATAGCTTTAATAGCCTCATTAGGAAATGGGCCAACGACTTTTCCTTTGGGTTTGTTGTGAATGATTAAAGGTTAACAGTGGCTTTTTTTTTTTTTTTCAGCCTAGGGGAGGCAACCACCTCAGTAATGATCCTAATTGGATCCAACTGGGGAACTCCAGAAAGTTTCAGTAACAAATTTGCGATGGTTCTGGGCCTTTTAACATGGATTCACAAAAGAGAATGAGGCTGTCCTGTTATTTCTACCCTGTGGATGAGGAAACTGACATTCAGACAAGCCATGGGATCTACCCACTCCCTCATAAAGAACCAAAGGACCAGTGTTAGCAACAGGACCTCCTGTTTGGCATTTCTTTTTCAGCTGCGCCTAGGAGACTATGGCTTCTTGGACTGTTGATGCCTGGGTTCTACTTAAGTCGTCAAGATATCACCGAAATCCTATCCACATTCTGTGCACCAGGTCTGTGGATACCTACCACCATTCATTCATTGCAGTGGCTCAGAGAAAACGAAAAGAGGACTCTTTGGGGCCACTGAAGATCCCCAACAGAGCTCAGATGACCAGAGCCGTCTGGCTTCTACCCTAAATACACATCACAGTATTTCTCCCTCTGACCTTGCTCCACTTTATACAACACTACGCAGCTAGAGAGTGGCAGAGCTGCCGTGGGAACCCAAATCCCATCTGACTCCAAAGCCTGACTCTCAACCACCACTCGGCTGCCTCTTAGTCTTTTCTGAAATCTTCAGTATAGTCATTATTATGAAGTAAAGAAAAGAAAACGACAGGAAGGAAGAAGGTAGGAGGAGGAGCCCCTCTATCTCCACTCTGTTTCCATGAAAAGCCTCCATTTTCAGGGGTGTGCTGTTGGTGTAACACACTTTCTGGCCCTCTCTCTCCCATTCCTGTCACTCATTCTCCCCAAGGAAGAAGCGATTCGCGTATGATAAGACTGGAAGAAGCCACCCTTATGTTCAGTGGTATGATGGCAAATGATTAGCAACTGGCTTTGGGGTAGAGAAAAAGCCCTGAATTGTAGCAGGTGCCAATCTCCATGGCGTAAAAACTTCCACCATTGCTGCTTCCAAGTATGTAAATTGTACCTCAATAAAGCCAATTAAAAAAGTAAAGCCAGTCAGTTTGTAAAACTCCTGGACTTTAACATTCAGTCCAGCAAGCTGTTACCTGCTGGCTCCAGCAACGTACAACCCATAATATGGTGACCTGGGTCTCAGCTCCCCACTCTTCACAGACTCCAGATCTCTCCCCTTTGTGGGGTTGCTCATTCATCCTTCTGCTGCTGCCCTGAAGGGAGAATGGGGCAGCATTCTCCCTCCACAAGAATATGCGGCAGAACACTCTTTAGTCTACACCTCTGTCTCATATGAGTTTCCAAAGACCGCAGTGCCTGATGGGTGGCATCTCTCAAGGCTTTTGAAGACATCTGAGCCTGGATGCTGAGCACAATCCTAATCTCCCTACTGGGAGGCTCTTCTCCTTCAAGGTCTGCCTTCTGACGAGCCGTAGCTCTTTCCCACCTCAAGTGACTGGGTGGGCCCGGGGGTGGGGTCAGGGTGGAGATGTGAGCGCATTGTGATTGGCAGCCCCACTAGAACCCCATGGAGTGGAGAAGTGACCTACTCCAAAGGAGGGCAGTGTACAGTTTCCGAAAGGGAGGAAGGATGCGATGAAGATCAAACGCATCCATGCAAGATTTTATATATAAACGACTCTGTAGAAACAAGCACCTACTCCTGGCGACCGAAGCCAGACGAAGCATAAGAATATGGCCTGGCGCAGTGGCTCACGCCTGTAATCCCAACACTTTGGGAGGCCGAGGCGTACGGATCAGGAGGTCAGGAGATCGAGACCATCCTGGCTAACATGGTGAAACTCCGTCTCTACTAAAAATACAAAAAATTAGTCGGGCATGGTGGCGCATGCCTGTAATCCCACCTACTCAGGAGACTGAGGCAGGAGAATCAATTGAACCCGGAGGTGGAGGTTGCAGTGAGCCAAGATTGCGCCACTGCACTCCAGCCTGAGCAACAAGAGCAAAACTCCGTCTCAGAAAAAAAAAAAAAAAAAAAAAAAAAGAATATAAGAGACGGGGGCTTCGGCGAGGGCACGTGACCGAGACCTCACATAACACTCCACCTTCCCCAGTCCAGCCAGCCTGCTGTCCACAGTCTGCACCAATGCATCAAACCTCATCGCGTTATTTCCTGCGATCCTGGCCGGGGTCCCATGAACCTCCTGTGTTTCCACAGCTCCTATACATGGGAGAGGGCCTGCGCTGGATCAGATCCTAGAGCTGGGGCCTAATTTGTGATGCGATGCCCTGGGAGGCAAGCGCGCTTCAGCATGTACCCAATCAAGAGCCAGATACCCAGGTCCGGATGGTGCCTGAGTCAATTAGTAGGACATTGCGCAGGTGTAGGTTCAGAACCACCGCAGTTTTTCCCTCGGCTTTCTCGGGGCTTTTCGACGGCGCCCTCTGCTGCCCATTCTTGGTTAACCTTGTGTCGTGTGGATCCCTCATCAGATCTGTTCCAGAAGCCTAACGCAAGCTCCTCGCTCCAGCGTGACACAGTGAAGTCAAGAAAGAGATGTGGAGATGCTTTGGAGAGCTTGAAACAGAAGACTGCATAATGGCAATGGGCCAAGATTGAAGAAGACGGAACTGAAAGCCTCCCTTATGTGCAAAACTTGCCTTATCTTTCAGTATCATCCTCAGTGGCCAGAAATCAATCCATCATACATTTGAGCCCTGCTCTTATAACCAAGTTAAATTTTGCCTAAAATAAGGCCCTACCTCAAACAGATTTTATTTTATTTTTATTATTTTTTGAGATGGAGTCTTGCTCTGTCATTCAGGCTGGAGTGCCGTAGTGCAAGCTCCTCTCACTGCAGCCTGCACCTCCTGGGTTCAAGCAACTCTCACTTCAGCCTCCCAAGTAGATGGAATTACAGGCACATGCCACCACGCCTGGCTAATTTTTGTATTTTTAGTAGAGACAGGGTTTCACCATGTTGGCCAGGCTGATCTTGAACTCCTGACCTCAACTGATCCTCCCACTTCAGCCTCCCAAAGTGCTGGGATTACAGACATGAGCCACCGTGCCTGGCCAAATCATGGTTTAGAAAGGGGAGATGGTCAAATATGATTGTTACAAAAGCCATAGTACCTATTATGTGCCAGATACTTTGCCTAAGTTTTTAACCCTTGTAGCAGCATCCCTAAAACATTGTACAGATGCAGAAGCAGAGGCACAAAGAGGCTTAAAACATCCCCAAGGTCGCATCGTTACTGTAAAGCTAGTAACTAGCTCTATGTCTATCTCACTCCAAATCTGTTTTGTCCCCTTCTGCACCTATGCACAGAGAGCAGTGAGAACATGAATGGAGGTGGGGAAAGGCGTAAGAAGGAGACATCAGTGATCTACCCTCTTTATGTGATAACAGACTCCCTCTTTTATCTGACAGCTGCTCCCAGACAAGAGGAATATCTATTCTTTCTTCCTAGTTCAAGAAAGATGGTCCAAGGCATGGTCAGTTACAACGCTGTCCCTCCAGTCATGGGCCAAGTGCTGGGCACATATCAGGCTACTCTTAGCCTTTCCTGTAATTTAAATAACCTGAGACTGGGAGAAAGAAGCTTCACTCTCTCCTGGAGTGATCAAACTGTATGTAAGTCTAGAGTTCCCTGTCAGTACAGTTTCCTCTAGCAAGATAGAATGAGACCAACTCATAATAAGAAGCCAACACACATGTGCCTGTGAGTGTGTGGTGAGAGAGAGTGCTGACAGCATCGTTTGAGTGTCTGGATCTAGCCATTCCTGTAGTGTCTCCATCTAGTCCTTACTTAAATGAATTAATACATCCCTTTTTAACTGAAGCTAGTTTGTATTGAGTTTCTGTCCCTTAAAGTCAAGAGTCCTGAGAAATACAATATTGGTCCAAAAAGTCTTCATAGAACAGGTGAACTAGGAAAAAAAGGGATTCACAAGAAAGATAAGCAGAGAGGCAGAGGCTGAATGTAACAGCAGCTACACTCGAGGAACAGCGAGCAGCTCAGGATGACTTGGGCCAAGATGTGTGGCGGGACTAGAGAAGTGGGTGAGAGCCACATCAGGGAAGGCCTTATTTGTCAGGCTAAAATGTTTAGTCTTTATGTGAGGGCAGCAGGGATCCCCCAAAGGGTTTCAGGCAGTGGTGTGACATGCTCAAGCTCGTTTTGAGGTCACCCTGGAGAATTGGTCTGAGAGCCAGCACAACAAGAGGGCAGCAGAATAGTGACGAGGCTGCTCCAGGAATCCAGGTGAAGAGCTCAGGGCAGAAAATGACTCAGCGTTCATTGTTATGAACCAGGCCTGACGATTAAAGGGTGGGCACCAGGATGGGCTTTGGGAGCGTGGGCTGAAAGGGACTGGATGAGAACAAAGGGGCCGTGGTGGGAGTTTCCCAGCACCAGCCTCAGTTCTCTGCACAGAGGCCTCCTGCCACCTCAACATCAGCTTTGAAGGCATAGCCAGGCAAAGAAAACCAAGAAGCCAAACAAAATGCATATGGATGCTTTTAAGTGGGCATGTTCCTATTCAGTGGGCATGAATTGGAGAATATTCATCTTTAGCCACCTCCTGCTTCCTCAGGGCATCAGCTCCTCCTTCCAGGACCACTGAAGGGATGGAGCCCCCACCTCGGACCCTCTGCACGTGATGTTGCGTTACTGTCTCCCCTGCATCCCCTTGTTTCTTGATTGGTTTCTCTGGTTATCATCTGTTTTGTCTTGCCACAGTGTGATGCTGGGGAGCAGAGGTTGGATAGTGTTCTCCTCCCACAATGCTTGACCAGTAGTAGGCATGCAGCAAACAGCTGAACTGATGACTCAGAAAAACTTTAAAATCTCCAACTCTGTAATCTCTTTTAGTAATCTACTGGACAATTTCATTTAAATGTATCATGCTTATTTCAAACTGCACATGAACAAAACACAACTCTTTCTGTTTTTGCCCTCCTCTCTAGCCAGTTACACACATGCATACACACATGAATACAAAAACATGCCTACACACATGTATACATACCACATGCCTACACACATGCACACAGATGCATTCACACATGCATAAACACATGCACACGTATGCATAAACATATGCACACCCACATACCTTCATACACACATGCACACACACATGCATACACATCACGGCTGCATTCACACAGACACTCATAGGCACACACATACATACACTCACATACACACAAAAATGCATACACACATGCATAAACACATGCACACATATGCATAAACATATGCACACCCACATACATTCATACACACATGCACACACACATGCATACACATCACGGCTTCCACTTGTTCTTCCGGAGTCTTTTGTAAAGGTTTTCCTGATACTCCAAGTCTCGAGCTAGCTACCCTCCCATACCCCTATTTCTACAGTTTTCTAACCATTGACTATTTTCCACTCTTATAATTATTTTTTTTTCAGGCAATGTCTCACTCTGCACCCAAGCTGGAGTACGATAGTGCAGCAATAGCCCATTGCAATCTCCTGGGCTCAAGAAAGCCTCCTGCCTTCAGTCTCCTGAGTAGCTAGGCTATAGGCATGTGCCAAAACACCCAGCTAATTTTTTAAAATTATTTTATTATTATTATTATTTGTTTTTTTAAGAAAAAATGTCTATTATTTATTACACAGAAAAACTCTGACTGCCAGCGACCAATGGGGAGCCGGAGAGAAGAACATCTTGCTTCTCAATAAACATTCCTTCCTTGTTTTAACATTTTTGAGGATTCTTTCCCAACCTATTACATCTATATTATAACGGTTACAAATTTTCCAACTCTGCCACTCCTTCCAGTGCATTATTTTTATTATCTTCATTAAAGGTAGAAAAAAAAATAGACCCCTACTTGTAGTAACAAAACAATGTTGGAAACTGTCATTAAATCAGGACAAGTGAAAAACAGATCTGTTCCCAGACTCACAGGGTTATAAATTTAGGAAGTACACACACAAAAAAATAAAAATTATACTCAATAGGATACATTAAATATGTACAGCTTTTTGTATGTCAATTACACCTAAGTAGGTAGTTTTAAAAAACATATGATCCAACCCACATCACCAACTAATAAAGAAAAAAACAAATGAGTAAAGCAAAAGAAAAAATCACACGTTTCGGTTTACTACTACTTTGAGTTAAGAACAGTAACAATAATTTGCATGCAGTGAATACGGTTCCCTAAATACAACAGATGAATTATTTTCTATACATATTTATTTATGGAGAATTGGTTAATAAACACATTTAAAGTTCAATATATTATGTATTTCTGAGTGGGGAAGCAACCTTAAACATTTTAAACACAAGAAATATACAAAATTTTAAGTGAAATAATACAAAGTGCCTTGTGTTTTGATTCTGTAGTCACACCATAAAAATTTCAGATTAAGAGAACTCTGAAAAATACTGTTTTGAATATTAAGAATCATGTTTTGAGGAGGGAGAGAATTAACAGCCTTTCTTTGCCTTAAAATACTTTTTACGAAACGTTTTATGAAATTGCAATTGGAATGAAGCAGCTCCTAAAGTCGTCAGCGTCCAGAGGAGGAAAAATTGAGCACAGGAGCAAACTACTGTTTTACTCGACTCCTTCCAATGCTCAGCTGAAGCAGTTCTCACTTAAAGTGAGAACTGCTTCAGCTGAGTATTATTATTATTTTTGATAGGAAGTCTTGCTCTGTTGCTCAGGCTGGAGTGCAGTGGCATGATCTTGGCTCACTGCAACCTCTGCCTCCAGAGTAGCTGGGAATCTTGTGCCTAAGCCTCCCGAGTAGCTGGGATTATAGGTGGCCACCACCATGGCTAAGTTTTGTGTTTTTAGCAGAGACAAGGTTTCGCCATGTTGGTCAGTCTGGTCTCTAGCTCCTGACCTAAAGTGATCTGCCTGCCTCGACCTCCCAAGGTGCTGGGATTACAGGTGTGAGTAACCATGCCCTGCCTAAAATTATTTTTGATAGGGATGGGGTCTAACTATGTTGCCCGGGCTTGTCTCAAACTCCTGCTCAAGTGATCCTCCCACCTCAGCCTCCCAAAGTGCTAGGGTTACAGAAGTCAGCCACTGTGCCTGGCCAAGTCTTTACCAATTGGCAGTAAGCTCTCTGGTTGTCACTACAATTCCAATGGGCCAGGCACCCAGTAAATGATCAATAAATATTGGTGTACTTGGGTGAATACATAGATCATGGATGCTACTGTTACCCTCTGACTCTCATTCAGATTAGGCATGAGCTCCCCCTCAAAATAAGCAAACAGACTAGAGATTATTTCCTGAGAATGTAATTCCGATTCAATTCAGAATTTGTTTCAAACGCTCAGGACTTGGCCCTTGGAGGGCTGGGGAGAGGGAAGCAAGTAATACTAATTGTAATCTCTGCCTTCAAGGGAATTTCCCTCTTTTTGAAGATAGTGCTACTGTTACCTCTCTGCACCACTTCAAATCCTCCCTGGTCCCTCCTCTTGCTCCTTCAGTGCCTTGGTGCCACGTTTATGCAGGCTTTGCCAACTGCACATGCTCAAAGGTTCATGGGTTAAGGAGCATAGTGCATCCATGGAACTTCAAGAAATCTGGGAGAAACATGCAGAGGAAGGAGTCGAGGTCTCCATCTTCTGTGGGTAGCATCCAGCCTGGTCTGTGTTCTCTGATTCTCACCAAAATGTTGACCCAACTGATTTTTAAATTTGAATTCATTGCCATTATTAAAAAATATATAAATATCACACAAAATATCCAGATTTCTGGTCCCCTAAGAAAATTGGGAGATCTGGCCACCCTGGGCCTGCATGTCCCCCATGGCAATAAATCCAGCCCTGGCTACTGCTTTAGATGTGGCATGGACTCTCTGAGCCACCACAGCCCAGCCACTGTTTGTCAATTCCCATCATTGCAGCCAAGAGCCAGCCGCTGTTTTTCATCTCGTACCCTGCCGGTTTGCTCATTTAAGTTGTCTAGTCAGTCAATCTAGTTAATTGTCTAGATTGGCGTTTAGATCTCAAGAGCTAGACCCTACAGGGTGGGTAGGCCTGTTAAGGATTTTGTTATTTACCCTGGAAGCACTGCAAAGGCATTGGAAGGTTTCACATAGAGCAGCAATAACATGATCAAATCAAATCTGTGATGTTAAGAGATCACTCTGGCTGGCCACAGTGGCTCATGCCTGCAATCCCAGCACTTTGGGAGACTGAGGCAGGAGGATTGCTTGAGCCAGGAGTTGAAGACAAGGCTAGTAAGATGCTGTCAATCTTAATTGAAAAGTTAACCAGGCATGGTGCAACACACCTGTAGTCCCAGATACTTGGGAGGCTGAGGTGAGGATTGCTAGAGCCTGGGAGGTAGAGGCTGCAGTGAGCTGTGATCATGCCACTGCATTCCAGCCTGGGCAACAGAGTGAGACTGTGTCTCAAAAAAAAAAAAAAAAAATTACTCTGGATTGTTAAAACTCCAGGTAACAGCAGCTATTTGACTAGATAACAAGGACAAATCAAAACACCCTCAGTCTCCTCTGGCTCTTTTACAGAAAAACCTTTATTATATTCCTGTAATTAACTTTCAGTAAGAATGGATTTTTCACCAAATATTTTTGTCAGAAATAACAGGAGAAACAGCAAGTTAGGATGAAAATGGAATTGAACTAGAAGGTGAAAGAATTGGATTTGAATCCTAAGTGACTTTGACACTGGTTCTTTTACCTTGGCTATCCTCTTCTATAAAATGGAAATAATAATATCAGACTCTCCTAAGTACCTCACAGGGTCATTGGAAAGATCAAATAAAAAAATATGATTGGTGTTATATAAACTTCAAAGTGATCATGGATGTAAAATATTGTTATCATTATCCATTTATTTACCAAACTCACACCCATTCCTACTGCGTATTTGACCTGTGCTAAGCCTGGGGATATAAATATGAATGAGACCAACCTTAGAGGTCTATGGTGTATTGGAAGTAGCAGTGATTTAAAGACATAATAATAGCTATGTATTCAAAAGAATTTAAAGCAGAGACTCAGACTCATGCTTGCATGCCAGTGTTCATGGCAGCATTATTCTCCATAGCCAAAAAGTAGAGACAGCCCAAGTGTCCATCAACAGATGAATGAATAAGAATATGGTATGTATATTCAATGGAATACTATTTAGCCATAAAAAGCAGTGAAGTTCTGACACATGGATGAGCCTTAAAAACATAACATTAAGTGAAAGGAGGCAGACCCAAAGGGCAAATATTATATGACTCTACTAATATGAAGTATCTGGAATAGGCAGATTCATAGAGACAGAAAGGAGATTAGAGGTTACTAGGGTCTTGGGGCAGGTAGGAATGGGGATTTACCGCTTAATGGGGACAGACTTTGTGTTGGGGGTGATGAAAATTTTAGAAATAGTGATGATAGAGGCACAACTGTGAATTTAATTAATGCCACTGAATTTATACACATCAAAACGTTCAAAATGGCAAATTTTATGTTGTATGTATTTAACTACAATAAAAAAAATAGTAAAAATAAATAAATGGATCAAAGTTCAACTAAAGACACTAGAAAAAGAACAGAGTAAACCTAAAGAAAGTATAATGAGGGAAATAGGCTGGGTGCGGTGGCTCACGCCTGTAATCCCAGCACTTTGGGAGGCTGAGGCAGGCAGATCACGAAGTCAGGAGATAGAAACCAGCCTGGCCAACATGGTGAAACCACGTCTCTACTAAAAATGCAAAAATTACCTGGGTGTGGTGGCGGGCGCCTGTAATACCAGCTACTCAGGAGGCTGAGGCATGAGAATCGCTCGAACCTGGGAGGCAGAGGTCGCAGTGAGCCAAGACCACGCCACTGCACTCCAGCCTGGGTGAGAGTGCAAGACTACATCAAAAAAAAAAAA
>PVKV010043064.1:0-10309 GCA_004027835.1 Alouatta palliata | reverse complement strand
TCAACTAGTAAACCTGGAAGAAATGGATAAATTCCTGGACACTTGCATCCTCCCAAGCCTAAACCAGGAAGAAGTCGAAACCCTGAATAGACCAATAACAAGGTCAGAAGTTGAGGCAGCAATTAATAGCCTACCAACCAAAAAAAGCCCAGGTCCAGATGGGTTCACAGCCGAATTCTACCAGACATACAAAGAGGAGCTGGTACCATTCCTTCTGAAACTATTCCAAACAATCCAAAAAGAGGGAGTCCTTCCCAAATCATTTTATGAGACCAACATCATCCCGATACCAAAACCTGGCAGAGACTCAGCAAGAAAAGAAAACTTCAGGCCAATATCCATGATGAACATAGATGCAAAAATATTCAATAAAATACTGGCAAACCAATTGCAACAGCACATCAAAAAGCTTATCCACCGTGACCAAGTAGGATTCATCCCGGGGATGCAAGGCTGGTTATTTTCTAGAAATTCTGTGCCAGACTCTTCACATATGCACTTCAAAATGCATAGCAGCTCTAAAGTAATTATTATTCCATTTTCTAAATCCAGAAACTGCAAAGAAACACATTAAATTAACCATGGTGGCAAGGCAGGTAAGAACTAAAGTTGGAATTCCCCTTAGTCTGCCTGCCTCGAAGACCTTACTCTTAGTACATTCGGTTAGGAGTTTCTTCTCTATTCTGAAGGAATCTACCATATCACCCTTTAGCACTAATAAATCCAACCCTTTTGCCTTTGACAGCTCTTAAAATATTTAAAGGCACAGTTATGTTTGCCAACACAGCTTTTAATCTTGCACCACATTGTAAGGATATGTTTGCATATTCCAAACACAAGAAAATGACCTTATTCACCACCTTCTGCCTTGGTTTTTCTTCTTGATAAGGTTGTAACATATTACATTGAGACATAGCCTGTTAAGAACCTCATACGTACTTCAGCACCCTTCCCCCCTCCCTTGTATACACCAGATGCCATTTCTATCCCCCTTCAACCTACTTTAAAAAAAAAAAAAGTACTCTGATTTCCCTTATTACCATCCTAGTGTTTCTTACATTGGTTATCAATGAGCATTTGGCATGGCGTTCTCTGCCTTTGACCCTCTCTCTTGTCTCTGTTACCTGACATTTTAAATTCTCCCACTTGCTTTGCAAAGCTTCCCTAATTGCTGTTTCTCTTATTCATTAGCTATCTCAGGGTTCTGCCCCCTTAAGTTAAACTGCTAGAGAGTATGTTGAATTTTCTGTGCCAGAGCCGATACATTTATTTCAGTCAACTAATAGCCAAGTTCTAATTATAATCCACAAGTAAAATGCGGAATAAAGTTGGAGTTGGAAAACACCAAGTGAGTTTATACTGAAGAAAACATTTAAGATGTGGAACTCATAAACGGAAAGAGACACCACTTTCTACATTTATTTTAAAAAATGTATATTTGAGTTTATTTTCCCATGCCTTTGAGATCTAAGGATCACTGATTTGAAATAATAAAGTACGTAACGTATCTTTGGAGAATTTTTAAAACTTCGTCAAATGCCTCTATGACAAGTATTAATAGGTGCTTTATGATTTCTAAACATTGATTTCATAATCATGTTCAGCTTGCAAAGTCCGAGGCCTTTTCTGTTCCACTGTAAATTAAATCCCATTAACGTTAATGGTAAAACATAATGAGCCTCATCATATTTGGACATGGGGGAGTAAAAAACTCAGACTGAAAGAAGACATCTTAATTGCCCTACTGCCTTTAAACTGGCAAAATCTACAGGATGACTACACAAGCTAAAATTCCTGTGCATTATATTCAATATCACCAGTAACTTTTTTTCTTCTTAGAGTCTCTGAATCAATGCTGACTATACACCATAAAATTTATGGGAAGCCAAAGCTTCTCCTCTTTTCTCACACAAAATGCACACACACAGTTTATACCACTTCTGAGGAGAGAAAGTTCTGATATTAGGAAATACACAGGACTAAAGTGGCTACACTACCCCAACTCTAGTTTTTAACGGAAGAGAAGACCAGAGCCAAGAAAAAGCATGGGCACTTGAAATTCAACACATTTGAGTCTTTTCCTCTAGATTTTTTCTCATATATATGGTATAATAAGATAGGCCTAAGATAAGTCTCCCTAGCCCTGGGAGACCAGGGTAAGTAGAGGAGGGACTAATTTTGTTTCTATTTGGGAGTTTTTACCTTGTCACATGAAGAGATGCTTCTTCCTTTTCAGAAGTATCAGGGAGAGAGCTTCAAACCTTTCCACTCCACTCAGTCACCCTCAAAAGAAGAGTATCTCACGGAATTGCACATTTGGAGGAAGAGTCGCTGCCCACACATAGCCTGGGCTCTCCTCTCACCTTCTGAGCCAACTGTGAGTTCTTCTCTTATTCTCGTTCTTCGGTGGGAAACACACCTGAGTTTACAGCACCAATTTTCATAGTCCGCATATCAGCAGCATCAGCATCACCTGTGAACTTGTTAGACATGCAAATTGTTCTGCTTCATCCCACAGTGAGTCAGACTCAGTAAACCTAGCCATGGAGTCAGAGCCTAGGGACCCATGTCTAACAAGTACCTCTACAGGATCTTTATGCTCACTAAAGTGTAAAAAGCAGATCTTTAAAAACACCACTTCTAAAATTTTAACATGGGAAAAGTATTAAACTGCATATTGTGATTCTAAGATGGGTCCCAAGATTCCGCATGCCTAACAGTCTCAGGTGATACTGATACTGTTAGTACGTCGACTACACGCTTTTTCAACATTGATTGAACATTGGAATCACCTGGAGAACCGAAACACCACTAATAATTGAGTCTTGAACCCAGGCATTTTGAATTCATTGATCTGCTGTGTGGCCTGTGGGTCTGGGCCAATAGTGGTTAAAGATACAGTTGATATTTTATTCTGTAGGTCTATTTTTCACCAGTTCCAAGTCCACAAAGAGAAGAATGGGATTGCTACCTTAAATTCCAGTCAGGAAATTCATTAAGAAGTCAGTACCATAATCTGACTCTACTGCAGTTTGTAATGAAAAATCTCCATGGGGAGATTCCTTGGACTCATTTGATTCCTGCTGTTCTTTCACAAGAATGTTAGGGCATAAGACTTAAAAGGCCAAGACTAAGACACGAGCCTAGGAGAAAGAGAGGAAAGAGATTTCTCAGCCTGCTTTTTAAAAGGGGGGATCGCAGCACTCATATGATCTGCTGGTTCATCAGAGTAAGAGACCAGATAACAGAATTAGACCAACTCTCCAGTGGGCAATATCATACGGATTAATTGAGTTTCTTCAGTGGTAACCAGCCCTGTATACCTCACAATAAAAAACAAAAGGAAGGTGATCCCAGAGTTGGGATCTTTGTTATCTCCTTGAAGACATTTCTAGAAATTAACATCTACTGAGAATTCAATACATACTTGTCAGATACCTACTTTAGGCAAGCTCAGTTCCAGGCCCTGGGGGCAGATAAAATCACAAAGGAGAATTCCATTTCCCGAGTGGTGGCGTCATGAAAAATAATTTTCACCTGTTATGCTTGTTTGCTAAGCATAACAGATGAAAATTAATTTTAAAATACGTAAAGTCTGCAAATTTTCCTAAAGGCAAAGAGAAAAATAAAGAAGCATATATTCAAGAAAATCTATGGAAAGTCAGTGAAAACTGCAAATCTATAACATTTGTACTACTACTTACTCCTTATGAATAAATATATGCCAGTAAATTAGATGTAATAAACAAATTCCTAGAAAGATACAAACTACCTAAATTGACTCAAGAACAAATAGAAAATCTGAATAGACTAATAATAAGAGATTAAGAGATCAAAAAGCTACTGAAAAGAAAATCCCAGTTCCAGATAACTTTATTAGCAAATTCTACCAAATACTAAAAAAAAAATTAGTACCAATTATTTACGAACTTCCAAAACATTGAAGAGAACACTTTCGAATGCCTTCCATGGGGCCAATATTATCTGATTCCAAAAACAAAGACATCACAAAACTATAGGACAATATCCCTTATGAATATAGATGTAAAAATCCTCAAAAAATTTTAGCAAATCAAATGAAGCAACATATAAAAAAGACTATACATCATCCATAAGATTTATCCCAGGAACTCTGGTAGATTTAATATCCATAAATAAATTAATGTAATATATCATATAAATAGAATAAAGGACAAAATTCACATGATTATTTCAATGGACTCAGAAAAAGCATTTGAAAAAAATCTAACACCATGTTATGATACAAACTTTGACTAAAAAGAGATAAAAGAGTCTGGGTACAGTGGCTCACACCTGTAATTCCAACACTTAGAGAGGCACAGGCAGGTGGATCATGAGGTCAGGATTTCAAGACCAGCCTGACCAATATTGTGAAACTCCATCTCTACTAAAAATACAAAAATTAGCTGGGCATGGTGGCACATGCCTGTAGTCCCAGCTACTCGGGAGGCTAAGGCAAGAGAATCACTTGAACCTAGGAGGCGGAGGTTGCAGTGAGCTGAGATCACACCACTGCACTCCAGCCTATGTAACAGAGCAAGACTCCATCTCAGAAAAAAAAAAAAAAAAAAAAAAAGAGAGAGAGAGAGAGAAGAGATCTTCAACTTGATAAAGATTAACTATTCTATACAATCCCTATCAAAATTCCAAAAGGCTTTTTTGCAGAAATTGGCGAGCTGATTCTAAAATTCATCTGAAGTACAAGGGACTAAGAAGAATCAAAACAATCTGGAGAAAGAAGAACAAAGTTGAAGGATGTGCACTTTCAGTTTTCAAAACTTAACTACACAGCTACAGGAATCAAGACTGTGGTATTGGCACAGACAGATAGATAGATATATGCAATAGAATTGAGAGTCCAGAAATACACTGTTATATTCACAGTAAATTGATTTTCCATGTGGCTGCCCAAACAAATCAATGCAGAAAGAACAGTCTTTTCAACAAACTGTGTGGGGACAACTGGATATGAATAAAGTTGGACCTTTACTGTGTTAGTCCCTTCTGACTTGCTGTAACAAAATACCACGCACTGGGTGGCTTATAAATAACAGAAATTTATTCCTCATAGTTTTTGAGGCTGGAAATTCTAAGATCAGAGGGTCAGCAAGGTCAGGTCCTGGTGAGAGCCCTCTCCTAGGTTGTAGACTGCAAACATCTTGTGTGCCTTTACAAGGCAAAAGGGAAGGATTTTCTCTGGGATCTCTTTTTATAAGGGTACTGCTCCCATTCATATGGGGTTCTGCCTCCATGACCTAACTACCTCCCAAAGACCCCCCTTCCATCACATTGGGGGTTAGAACTTCAACATATGAATTTTGGAATGACATAAACATTTAGTCCATTACATATGCCACCTTTAAATTGGTGAAGGACCTGATTATAAGAGTTACAAATATAAAACTCTTAGAAAAAAAAATAGGTGTAAATTTTTATGACCTGGGATTTTTAGTTATGACACTTAAATCACAAGCTACCAAAAAATAATATATACTTGGACTTCATCAGAATTAAAAACATCAGTGCTTCAAAACATAACAGGAAAAATATGGAAAAGCAACCCATAAAATTGGAGAAATACTTGCATATCATATATCTAATTAAAGACTCATATCTAGACCATACAAAGAACTCTTAAAACTCAAAAATAAAAAGACAAATAACCTAATTTTTTAAATGAGCAAAAACATTTCTCTAAAAAAGATATAAAGATATTGTAAAATGCTCATGATTAGCCATCGGATAAATTCAAATAATCAAAAAAAAAATAACATCACACCCAGCAGGATGGCTATAATTTTAAAAAAGACAAATAATAACAAGTTTTGGTGAGGATGTAGAGAAACTGATTTGTACACTCATGGTGGAAATGTGTGGCAGTGCATGGTGGCAAAATGCTTAAGCAGTTCTTAAAAGATTACACAGAGTTACCACCTGATATGGTTTGGCTCTCTGTCTCCAACCAAATCTCATTTTGTAGCTCCCATAATTCCCAAGTGTTGTGGGAGAGACCCGGTTGGAGATGACTGGATCATGGGGGTGGGTCTTTCCAGTGCTGTTCTCAGGGAAATGAATCCATCTCATGTGATAGGACAGTTTTAAAAATGGGAGTTTCTCTATGCAAGCTTTCTCTTTGCCTGCTGCCATCCATGTAAGATGTGACTTGCTTCTTCTTGCCTTCCACCGTGATTGTAAGGCCTCCTTAGCAATACGGAATTTAAGTCTAATAAACCTCTCTATTTTGTGAATTGCCCAGTCTTGGGTATGTCTTTATCAACAGCATGAGAACAGACTAATACACTCTGCAATTCCACTTCTAGCTATATAATTATAAGTAGTAAAAAAAAGTATGTCCATGCTACAAA
The DNA here is from genome assembly GCA_004027835.1 of Alouatta palliata. Classification (NCBI taxonomy): domain Eukaryota; kingdom Metazoa; phylum Chordata; class Mammalia; order Primates; family Atelidae; genus Alouatta; species Alouatta palliata. The sequence goes on along the minus strand of PVKV010043064.1, from coordinate 3,923 downwards.
AACTAGTACTGAATGTTCATAGCAGCATTATTCATAATAGCCAGAGTAGAAACAACTCACAGTTCCATAGCTGAAAACTGTATAAACACAATATGATATGTTCATACAATGGAATATGATGCAATCATAAAAGCAATGACAAACATGGATGAATCTTGAAACATTATCCTAAGTGAAAGAAATAAATCACAAAAGACCACACATATAATTCCACTTACATGAAATGTACAGACTAGGCAAATCTACAGGAATAGAAAGTTAATTACTTGTTGTGTTGGGCAGAGGTAATGGAAGAAAATGAGTGGGTGCATGCTAAGGGTACAAAATTTCCTTTTGGGGCTTATAAAAATGTGGTAAAATTTATTGTGGTGACAGTTGCATAACTCCATGCATGTACCAAAAGTCAATGAATCAAAACACTTTAAAAAGGTGAATGTTAAAGTATATAAACTATATCTCAAAAATGAAATAAAATAAGAAATTAAAAAGTTACTTAAAAAATGTTGAAGAAGATCACCAGTAATCTCTGCTCTCAGGGCATATGCTATCCTCATCGTTTTCTCTCAGAATGGAATTAGATGCCATGGGAAGACATAGGAAAGACACATAACTTTGACTTGGGAGTGAAATTTTAGAACTTCCCAAAGGAAATGACATGAAGAATAAGCAGGAATTACTGAGTAAAGAGAATAACTAAAGTAAGCCGAATATTTCAAACAAGGGAATTTACATTGTACAAGGGCTAGAGCAAGAGAGAGTGTGGACATTTGAGACACTAAAATAAATTTTGTAGATTAGCAAAATGTTATATGATAACTGGGGCATGTCTGTGAAGTGTGCCAGATGAGGCTGGAGAAATCATCATAAACAACTATGTGGACTATGGCATAAATCTGAATTTCTGTTACAGCCCAAGAAGAAATGTAGAGCTATTGAAGACTTCTAAAGAGAAGGAAGAGAGGCATTAGTAAGAGATGGCCTCCCATGCACACCATATTTGGATTTATTTGCCTTATCTAGTAGTTCTTGAGTTCCCTTGTATATGCCTAGGAAAAAAATAAATCTAATTATATAACATAAAAGTCAGAAGACATAATTTGGCAGGTTGACAAATCTGGCTACACTAAAGTAAAATAAAAATTCTTTTTTAAAAAAAATGCTTTATTTTTTAACTTAAGAAGACAATTGTTAAACAACTCTAAAAGTAAAATCAAAAGACTATTGCCAGACTGAAAAAGTACACACACACGCACACACACACACACACACACACACACACACACACAGCCTATTTGGCTAGCAAAGCTCAGAAAGTCTGAATACATGCAGTGTTGGCAAAGATATGAGTAAAAAGATACTCTCATATATGAGTAGTGACAGTGTAAATCGGTAATTTAGCTTCCAAGAATTTAACCAATAGGTAACTCATATGCATACCAAAGACCTATTTATGAGAAAACTTTTCAATACTTACTTACATGTATTATTTTTAACATTTTTACTAACGGTAGATTTGAAAGACCTAAATGTCCAACATTAGAAAATTGGTTTTAAAAGTGTTGGTGCATTCATACAATGGAATATTGTGCAGTCTTTAAGATAATGAGGAGCAGGGTTTTTACTGACACAGAATAGCATACAACCTATATTGGTATGTGACAGAAGCAAAGCAGTACAGAACAATATAATAGGATACTACGGTGTGGATAGAATGTGGTATTTGCCTATATATTCTTTGGAAGGATTCACAAGAAACTGCTAGCATGGGCTGCCTGAAGGGAGTGGTACTCAGCTGCTGGTAGACAGGAATTGGAAAGAGACTTGTCAGTGACTCCCTTCTTGTGGCTTTTGAACTATGAGTCTCGAAAGTAAAGAAACTTAAAATTCCACAAAAGTTAACTTAACCATTGAAAGATTTTCCTAAATGGCTTCAGTTGAGGCTATCAAAAAAAAAAAAAAAAACTTTGAATGTATTGTTCATACATGTAAAATACTCTACATGTTATATAACAAAGCGCAGTTCCATAGCATTCAAATGCTGACACTACTATTGGTTTGTACTAGTCAGGGTTCTCCAGAGAAACAGATCAATAGGAGATACATATATTAATAAGTATATATGTATGCTAAGTTCCATGATCAACCATCTACAAGCTAGAGACTTAGGAATGCCAGCAGTATAACTCAGCAGACTTGAGATCTGGAGAAGCCAATAGTTTAAATCCCCGATCCAAGGTCAGGAGATGAGATAAGATGTCCCAGCTCTAGCAGTAAACAAGGCAACAAGGGGTGAATTCCTACTTTCTCCATCTTTTGTTCTGTTCAGGTCCTCATCAGACTGGATAACTCCACATCACACTGGGGAGGGCAATCTCCTTTACTGAGTCCACCAATTCAAACACTAATCATGTACAGATATACTTTTACAGGCACATCTAGAAATAACGTTTAATCTAGTACCCTGTGGCTCACAAATTGACACAAATGTTAACTATTATGCAGTTCAAACAATACTCAAGCAATTCAAACATACTCAAGAATTTGTGTGTGATGCAACTATTTTATTCATCTAAAATTTTGCAACTGCTTCTAGAACTTAGCATCGTTGATTATAAAAACCATTAACTGTGAATCATACAGAAAGATGGAGAGTAAAGAGGATATTTAGTGTTTTCCATCTGCTCAACTCCTTTCAACACAATTCTAATAATCTAGGAATTTTCGACCTCTTAAATCCCACCTCTGTAAGTTTAAAGCCAGAACATTCAATTCTCTGCCTTGTTTGTCAATGACTCACAGCCATGTGACCAGCACCCATGCTCCAGCATAAGTTACGTGGCTCTGCATATGCATCCAGTGTGCTGCTGAGTGAGCAGCAGAGGCATTGGACTTTGGAGGACAGCAGTGATTGCAAAGCAAGTTCTCAACACAGGGAGCTCAAGGTCTGAGCAGAACACAGCTGTAGCATCCAGTGCATGGTAGCGATGGAAGCCACTGGGTTATTTTCTGTTTAGGCTGGTATGCTGTGATTTGGGGTCTTTTTCCTAAAGGCATAGCTTTGGGGCTTTGAAGTTATTCTCTAGCCTTATTAGTGCCCCTGTGAGTCTCCCAATATTCTTTTTTAAAAATTCTTCTGCTTTGTCAGTCAGAGTTATTTCTACTTCTTGCATTTAAACATACTGATAGATAAAGGAAGTTTACAATTTAATAGAAACCAAAAAATATGTATGCCAGATATTCCAGTAAGCAGCCTCCAAAGCAATTAAGTTGCTACCTTTCTTATGTAATAAATATTCTGGGATTAATAAAGAGTTCTTAGGGAGTTTCTTTTCCCTAAGTTCTGGGAAAGGAGAAAGAGGAAACTCGTATAATAAATTGCTATGGGAAGCTGTTTTCCCAATCTAATAAATGTCATTATTGATAGCTGTAACGGCATTAAATTGTGGAAAAGAATATAGAGGCAGTAGTAATAATAAAGGCTACACTCTTTACATATATTATCATATTTAAATCACACAATATCTCAAGTCAGGACTCATTTTATGTATGATGAAACATAAATCAGAAAGGTTAATTATCTTGTTTAAAATCGTAACTACCTTTGAACCTAGGCAACCTAGTCTTCTTCTTCATCACTGTATTGCATTATCACTCTGAATTTAAAATAAGCTGTAAAACACAGGATAAATTATTTAAAGTTGTTTATTTGTGTACTAGTGATAACTGTTCATGAACAAAAATTGTATTGTTCTGACTTAAAGGATCAATTATATACATAGCTACTGTAAAAGACAAAGCAATCTGGGTATAGTGACACATGCCTGTAGTCCCAACTACTTGGGAGGCTGAGGTGAGAGGATTGCTTGAGCCCAGGAATTTGAGTTCAGCATAGCTCTCTCTAAAGAAAAGTGACTTTTTCTAAA
>PVKV010043063.1:0-10308 GCA_004027835.1 Alouatta palliata | reverse complement strand
CACTGGGGTCTGTCGGGGGGAAAAAGGGGAGGGACAGCAGGGGGTGGGGAGTTGGGGAGGGATAGCATGGGGAGAAATACCAGATATAGGTGATGGGGAGGAAGGCAGCAAATCACACTGCCATGTGTGTACCTATGTAACAATCTTGCATGTTCTTGTACCCCCAAACCTAAAATGCAATAAAAAGTATATATAAAAAAAAAAAAAAAAAAGGAAAGATGAGATTACAAAAGTTACCATTTAGTAACCACTAATAACCAATTCAGCCAAGAATTATCAGTGGATGCTGAGACTAGTGGGAAAAGTTTGAGAACAGGATACTTAGTCTAAAAGTGTCTCTCAGCCACATGTTTACTAGTTACAAAGAGTAAAATAGTATATTTACAGTAGAAAAACCTGGCTCACAGCACTTAACCAGATGATCAAAGATAATGTTGACAGAAATCAGACTAAGCAGCAGCGTTGTGCAGGAGAGGATGCATGGAGAACTCAGCCACCCATCTATGCTGTTCAAGAGTGTATAACCTGAATCTAATCTTGAGGAAACAAATCTAAGTTGACAGACAGTCTACAAAATAACTTATCTGTCTATAGTATTCAAAAATGTCAATGTCATGAAGTACAAAAAAGAGTCAGAAATTGTTCCCGATTATAAGAGACTAAAGAGACATGACAGCTATTATAATGCATCGTCTTGGATTTTCTTTTGCTGTAAAGTACATAACTGAGACAAATGACAAAATCCAAGTAAGGTCTGTAGATTAGATAATAGTGTTGAATAAATGTTAATTTCAGGCTGGGTACTGTAGGTCACACCTGTAATCCCAGCACTTTGGGAGGCCAGGGTGGGCACATTGCTTAAGGTCAGGAGTTTGATAGAACCTGGGCAATATGATGAAACCCCATCTCTACCAAAAATAGAAAAAAATTAGCCTGGCATGGTGGCAGATACCTGTAGTCCTAGCTACACTCAGGAGGCTGAGGTGGGAGGATAACTTAAGCCCAGAAAACAGAGGTTGCAGTGAGCCGAGATTGCATCACTGCACTCCAGCGTGGGTGATAGAGCAAGACTCTGTCTAAAAAAAAAAAAAAAAAAAGGTAATTTCCAGATTTTGATTATTATATTTTGGTCTTATAAGAAGATAATTTGTCATTTTGAGGAAGATACACTGAGTATTAGGGGTATAATGGCATCATTTCTGCAACTTACTGTTGTTGTTTTTTTTTTTTTGAGATGGAGTCTTGTTCTGTCACCCATGCTGGACTGCGGTGATGCAATCTCAGCTCACTGCAACCTCTGCCTCCTGTGTTCAAACAATTCTCCTGCCTCAGCCTCCCGAGTAGCTGGGACTACAGGCACATGCAACCACACATGCCTGACTAATTTTTGTATTTTTAGTAGAGATGGGGTTTCACCATGTTGGCCAGACTGGTCTCGAACTCCTGACCTCTAGTGATCTGTCTGCCTCGACCTCCCAAAATGGTGGGATTACAGCTATGAGCCAGCACACCAGGCGACAACTTATTCTTAAAACAGTTCTGCGGGGGGGGGGGAAACAACCTACATAGTAAATACGGTAAAAAGTAAACATTTGGGAAATCTGGATCAAAGGTATCTTAGAATTCTTTGTACCGCGCTAACAACAGTTATTATTAATATTAAAAATAGGCCATGATTACGCATGTAATTCCAGCACTTTGGGAGGCCAAGGCGGGCTGATCACTTGAGGTTGGGAGGTCAAGGTCAGCCTGGCTAACATGATGAAATCTTGTCTTTACTAAAAAATACCAAAAAAAAAAAAAAAAAAAAAAACTAGCCAGGCATGGTGGCAAGTGCCTGTAATGCAAGCTACTCAGGAGGCTAAGTCAGGAGAATCGCTTGAACCCAGGAGGCAGAGGTTGCAGTGAACTGAAATCATATGTACCACTGCACTCCAGCCTGGGCAACAAAGCAAGGCTCTGTCTCAAAAAAAAAAAAAATAGTTAAAAATAATAGCAACAAACACTGCACAGTGCCTGCTGGGTGCCAGTATTATGCTAGAAGCTTTCTGTGTATTAGCCCTTAATGTGCATTGATCTCCCCTTTCTTTGAATTCCTAGTACTTGGCAGTCTGCAATCTCTTATAATCTCTCTCTGACTTCTGGCCACCTCTCTGATGTCAGCTCATTCTATTAAAACTTCTTCCCTTACTGATGCTTTTATTCCAACCCCATCAGCCTTTTCATTAATCTAACAGGCCATTTTATCTATATGCAGGATATTGCTTTAGCTGATCCTCTCACTGGCACGCTCTGGCCCCGGATATTGAAGTGCCTAGCAGAAATTATTCACTCAAATCTCTCAAATGTCAACTTACCAAGGATGCCTTCCGTGACCATTCAATAGCAGCCTCCTACCTACCACTTTCTAACCCGAATAACATATAACATAGTGCTATTTATTTGTAGATGCTTAAGTTTTAGACATAGGCCTGATGACTGCATGGTACAGAAATAAATAAGATAACCGATTAGGGATATTTCAACATTCTGTTGTTCTGATAATCTGCAAATTCTTATTAAGTATCATCTGTGTACCTGGAACTGGTGCTAGTTTTGTAGTCATTACTAGCACTCTTCTTCCCCCTCTATCTTTTTCTCTCCTTTTTAAGGCTTTAACTGTTATCTCTGTATTTATCTATAATGCCTTCACTTTGATTTTATTCTCATTTTTCCAACTTGTATAAAATATCTATTTGATGCTCAGCTTTTAACTCAAATTTGGTACGTGGAAAGGCAATCTTTTCAGCTTTCTGGGAGATGGGTTCCTGCTTCCCATCAAGGCTCATACATACAATGGAAAATTCCCCAAACATGGGAAGGGGACTAGATACTAGGCACCAAAAGTAAGCAAGTCTCATTTTCTCTCTCAAACCTTAAATTCTGACAGTTGTCAGGTCTTTTTTCAAATGGATCTTATGTCTGATTCTTACAGATTTCTGCTGCCATCCTTCTAATTCCAGTTAGCCTTCTGTCAGCCTACATATTTTGGTCATGTTAATTTAAAAGGAATGGCATTCATTATGTTGTTAATATGTGGCAGGCATTACACTAAGCACTTAGACTATATTATTTCATTTCATCTTCATAACAGTTCTCTTTTATAGATAAGGAAACTAAGACTTAGAGAACTGAAGTAACTTTCCAAAGATCACACAACTGATGAGTGATAGGATCAAGATTCAAACAGGCATTTTGGCTTTGGAGATGATACTCTACTCTATTAACTCTTCAGTGAACATGCGATTATTCTGCTCAAAAACTCTAGCACTCTTTATTTCTTATCATATAAGATGCAAATGCCTCATTCTAGCTTTTAAGACTTTCTCTATCTGGCCCTTCCATTTGACCAACTTTATTTCTGAGTCTTTTTTAATAATTAAATTAAATACTCTGACCTATCCTGTTCAAGCTATCTGGCTGGTCCTAATTTATCTTATTTCTAATATCTTTATAAGGAAGAGCAGTTTGCCTTAGTCAGATGGTAGTCTGACCATTGGGCTTTTGGTCCCTTCATATATCTGTTTAGTATAGGGCCGAACAAATAAGCTAATAATGGCTCCAAACAGCCACTAAGAAAATGTTCGAGTATATTTGTGCTTGCTTGTATAAAAAGTTAATTCTTCAGTATAAATTAGGGACGTCCCAAGCTTTTACATAGAATTTTACAATTATTAGGATTTTTTAAATTTTGGATATTCAGATTTAAATACATACCTGAGACTATGTTTTAATATTTTTATGTTTGAAATTAGCAAAATAACTTTCAGTTACCAATTCATACAACTATGATACTGCTTAGTAAACTAGATCTAAAAGAAATAACTTAAAATTCAAAAGAAAAGTATTTCCTAAATGTGTTCTTGAAGAGAGACGATTAGCTTTTTATTTGTTGGAGGGAATTTTCTAATTTCATTTGATTTATTTGATGGAAGGAAGAATATTTTAAGATCAAATTTAGAGTAATTAATCAAATATACTATTATATCAAATAATTTAAGTATATGAGTAAAAAACCTCACTATAGCTAGAACTATGAAGAAAAATTATTCAAACATATTTTTGAACAGCTATAGTATGTATAAGGGACTCTGTGTGGTGCTGTGAAAAATACATAGGTGAAGGCCCGGCAAAGTGGCTCTTGCCTATAATCCCAGCACTTCCGGAGGCCAAGGCAGGAGGATCACTGGGGCCAGGAGTTCAAGACCAGCCTGGTCAATATAGCAAAACCCTGTCTCTACTGAAAATACAAAGTATTAGTTGTGATTGGTGGTGCATACCTGTAATCCCAGCTACTTGGGAGGCTGAGAAACAAGAATTGCTTGAACTTGGGAGGTGGAGGTTGTGGTAAGCCAAGATCATACCACTGCACTCCATCCTAGGTGGAAGAGCAACACTCTGTCTCAAAAAAATATAAATATATATAATAAATATATATTATAGATTATATAACATATATTTATATATAATTTATAAATATATTAAATAAATACATAAACACAAATATAAAATATATTTATATGTATATTTATATTTCTATCTATATGAATGTTTATATTTCTATGTTTATGTTTTATATATTTATAGCTATATAAATGTTTATATAGATATATAAATATACATACACTCACACACACACACATATATGTATATCCCAGATTGTTGTCTGTCCCAAATAATTTAGCATTCTGTAGAGTAAATAAAAAATGATAAAAACTGTAACATGAGAAACTCTGTATGTATAACTATTTCTAAATTTTAGGAAATGATCAATAATACTAGTGCTCTGATGACCAAATTATAACAAATACTTTAGAGTAAGTGTTAATCATGATTATAATTATTTAAAGCTAGCACTGCTTACATGTTGTACTAGAAGCTTAGAAGAGAGACATGGGTTGTAGTTGAACTCTTCACAATTGGAGGTTGGGTTTTTTTAGAGGGCCTTTTTTTTTTAAAAAAAAAAAAAAACATCCACTCGTCTTAACTCATAAGAGAACAAAGGAGTCCTAGAATCTTCCAATTCTTTAAAAAAAAAAAGAAAAGAAAAGAAAAACATAGATGCCTTCAGGCAGCAACTTCATGAACTCCCTACCCTCATAGTTCCCGAAGTACCTCATCTGTACTTATCCCTGTCCTTGCTTATTGCAATAGAGTATGTTCCCCTCCTCCTGTAAAAGCTAGCCCCTCTGCCTATGACCTAGGTACTGTGCTTTCCTGCCTCCCCAGGAACCTCATGGTTCATTATGTTCATTGAGATCCCTTTCATCTCCTGTATTTATACCTGCTTTCCTCTCAACTAGGTCCTTTTCATTCACATTTAATCAAACTATGAGTTTTCCAATTTTAAAAACAAAACCTTTCTCTTCTAGTAATTTCTCTCTCTCTCCTTTGATAGCCAGACTCCTCAGAATAATCTTCTACACTCACTGTCTGTGTTTCCTTACCTCCCTGTCATATCTCAGCCACTCAATAAGGAACCTCCCCCTGAAGTCATCAATGACCTCCATGTAGCTAAATCCAATAATACTTCTTAGTCTTCATCTTATTGGATCCTCTCAGTAGGATACTGTTAGCAGACCTACTGCTATGAACTTTTTTCCTTTGGCTTCCATGACACTTAACTCCTCTGCTTTTTTTCCCACTTGTGGGTGTTGGTTCTCACCCTCCTTTGACAGGTAATCCTTGTCTATTTGACCTTTTCTTACTGGAGCCTGGTGCATGCCCTGGAGAATAGTAGGTGATGAGGTCATAGATGTAGGCAGAGACTAGATCATGCAGGACCTTCATGAAAGATCAAATTATTTTCAATGCTAATAAAATTTTTATATATGTAATTTCATAAAATTACAAATCATAGTATAATTTTTATTTATACAACTTCTATATGTTACTATGAAGGAGCAACAAGCATTGAAAAGTATGATCTCCGTACAAATATGTGGACTCCAGTAGCAAATATGAATGGGAGGAGGCTACAGTTCGGTGTTGCGGTGCTAGATGACAAACTGTATGTGGTTGGAGGAAGAGACGGACTGAAGACTTTGAATACTGTAGAGTGCTACAACCCCAAAACAAAAACTTGGAGTGTGATGCCACCGATGTCCACGCATAGACATGGCCTTGGTGAGTATAACTATGCAGGTTCGCTCAAAATATCACATAGCGGGCTCCCACAGCACGTTTACATTCTGTACCAGGCAGAAGACCAGTGTGGCAGCCACTGAGTTGGCAGCAGGCACCAAGCATGCCTCACATACTCCATTATCTTCAAAGCACAAGCAGATACATATATGTGGCAGCAACTAGTGCAGGTGAAAACATAGATATCTAAGGATTTTAATGTAGCATGATGGTCTGAAAGGCCACCTTTTTACATATGTGGTCTGTGTTCACAATTAGTGTTATCTAACCTAATAGAAATTCTTATTTAAAAATCTTTAGCATTATTGTTTTTCATATGTATCCCCTAGTTTTTAAGCAGAAATGAGTTTAAAAACCCAAAAAAATATTTAGGTGGCACAGAGAGTGTAATGACAGAGACTTTTTATTCTTTTATTCAGTAATTCACTGGGAAGACAATTGATTATCATGTGCCTGTGCCATGCTCTTTGTTCTGGGGTATACAAAGATGAAGAAGATGCTATCTTTACCTTCAACGAACTGACAGCTCATTCTAAGATGCATAAAAGAGAATGTAGGGATGTCTCTCTTCTCAGTGAAATAGTTTGATGAGAGTGAAGGAAGTAGGAGTAAAGTTAGGGCTTCAGATGTGTATGTGTCACCCAGCTTTTGCTGCATAACAAACCATTTTTAAACTTCGAGGCTTAAAATAACAATTTTTTTTTTTAGCTCATGGATCTGTGGGTTAGCTGGGAGGTCCTTCTGGTCTGGGCTGCCTTGGATGATCTCTGCTGAGCTTTTATGAATCTCTGCTGGACTGGCAAGCTGGCTGGATGATCTAGGATATCTAGTAGTAGGCAGATTGTCAGCATGGATAACAGAGGCAACCAGGCCACATGCCCTAATCATTCAGCAGGCTGGCCCAGGCTTCCTTCACATGGTGGTAGTCACAGGATTTCCAAGTAGCAAGAGAAGGAAGCCCTAATGTCCAAATGCTTTTCAAGCTTTTGCTTGCATTATGTTTGATAATGTCCCATCGCCCAAACAAGTCACATGGGCAAGCATCAATTCAAAAAATGGAGAAATAGACTTCTCCACTTGATGGGCAAAACAACAGAGTCACATTGCAAAAAGGCATGAACTCAGGGAAGGAAGAATTTGTGGCCATGTTGTCAACATACTACAGTTTGGAAAAGGTTTCGGATGGTTGCAATAAAGAATTTGATAGGTTGTCGTAAAAGATGAGGCCGGATGCAGTGGCTCACGCCTATAATCCCAGCAATCTGGGAGGCCAGTGTAGGAGGATTGCTTGAGCCTAGGAGTTGAGGACCATCCTGGGCAACATAGAAAGAAACAGGCTCTACAAAAAATTTAAAAATTGACTGGGAATTTTTATGTTTTTAATTAAAAAGTTAGGTGGCTTGGGCCTGTAGTCCCAGCTATTCAGAAGGCTGAGGAGGGAGAATCATTTGAACCTGGAAGGTCAAGGCTGCAGTGAGCTGTGATTGTGCCACTGCACTCCAGCCTGGGCAATAGATCTATCTCACACACACACACACACACACAAGATGGATCAATAGCAGTAAAGGTATAGTTGAGTTTAGATAGTATAGTTCGTACAATACTCAATTTATTAATACTGATCACCAGAGTAGAAGCTTCCCCCAAATAACAATAGACAGTAATGAAAACTCCCTAGGGATGAAGATTGAAATGGGTATGGTGGTGGGTACAGTAAAAGATCAAAGAGGCGTGAGTTTCCACTAGTTGTAATTAGTTGTCAATGAAAGATCATCTTAAGTTTGAAGTTTGATAAGGAAATAAAACAAAAAGGTTAAGGCAAAGACACTGAGAGAAAGAGCTTAAAATTAACTATATGAAATTTAACAAAGTAAACTGTAAAACATTACTCTTGAGTTCATAAAATCAACTATTATATAGGCACATACTGGGAAAATGTAAGTTAAGCATGAATGAGACTTAGAAATTTGAGTTGACCATAAAATCCAGGGTAAGTAGAGTAATTCAACTGCATGCTTCCCCCTCCCCTACCATGGGGAAGAAAATATAATTCTAACACAGGGTAAATTCTTATTAATATAGTGCATAGAATGCAGTTGCTCATGGTCCAGCTGTTTTGTGCAAGTGACATTGTGCATTGAATACTGTCATTAGTTCCAGATGCCAAAGGCTTTATTGAACTGTAGCAAGTTGAAAGGAAAATGATCACATAGCTCAAAACTGTCTTCTTTAAGCCCTAATTTAAAATGTTTGTGTCATTCAAAACAGCAATGTTCTTATTAAATTACCTTACAGTTAAATAACAGTTATAAATTTGAGCTTATAAAATAAACTTTTTTTTTTTTTGAGACAGAGTCTTGTTCTGTCACCAGGCTGGAGTGCAGTGGCATAATCTCAGGTTACTGCAACCTCTGCCTTCCGAGTAGCCAGCACTACAGGCACATGCCATCATGCCCAGCTAATTTTTATATTTTTAGTAGAGATGGGGTTTCACCATGTTGGCCAGGATGGTCTTGATCTCTTGACCTCGTGATCCACCCGCCTCGGCCTCCGAAAGTGATGGGATTATAGGTGTAAGCTACTGTGCCCAGCCTAAAACAAACTTTTATTTAAGAAACATTCCTTTTATCGCTTTATGTGTGGTAATTATATGAAAATTTCATTCAGAAAAGGATTTCTGCTAAATTTTTTTTTGTTGCGGGGGACAGGTTCTTGCTTTGTCACCTAGGCTGGAGTGCAGTAGCACGTTCTTGTTTCACTGCAACCTCTACCTCCTGGGCTTAAGCAATCCTCCCACGTCAGCCTCTCTAGTAGTTGGGACTACAGGCCTGGGCCATCACAGCTGGCTAATTTTTGTATTTTTAGTGGAGACAGGATTTCACCATGTTGTCCAGGCTGGTCTCGAACTACTGGGCTCAAGTAATCTGCCCGCCTCAGCCTCTCAAAGTGCTAAAATTACAGTTGTGAGCCACCACACCTGGCTTAAAATTTCTTTTCAAAGCCCTTTTTTAATGCATTGAATTAGGTGAACCCCTTAAGTTTTCTGCCAGCTCTTTGACATATTACATATTACATATATATGTATACATGTAAAGTTAGAGATATACATATATCATAAAGATGTATGCAGTATGTGTATATATTATGTATATTTTAATATGTGTATTTATTTTGGTTTATAGATACATATATACACATAGAATGTATATATGCACATATATACATATAAATAACGTATGCATATTATATACACATATATATGTGTTTATATGTGTATACACACACACAAAAGCTAGTACTGGTAGGGCACAATATGTAACAAATGAGTGAAATAATATGATGATTTGGGTCATGCATTAATAATAAGTATTTTTCTTACCTGGCTGTGATTTCAGAAATTAAAATATATCTGTAATACACGGGTTCTTTTGGCCCCCAAGTGACACATATTTTATCTCACCTGGCCATTATCATGTCGCACCTCTCCTTAAATCCCTCTACCTCAAAGCCATCATGGAGACCATCAGAATGAGATCCAAAGTCCCATAAGAGATAAGATCAGAATCCTTTTCTGCAGTCTCTGACTGCTCTTCATGATCTGGCTCCACACTCTCCCTTATCTTTTACATTTTCCCCCTTATCTCTTACATTTTCCCCCTTACTTACCCTGCCTAGCCAGACTGGCCACCTTGCTGTCCCTCAGATACAGTGAGCATACCTCAGAACCTTTGCACATGCCGTGCCATTTCCTCTACTTCACCTTCTCTTCCCCTAGTTATCTCCAAGTCTGGTTTCCCAACTTCCTTCACATTCCTGCTTAAATGTTACCTGATAGGCTGGGTGCGGAGGCTGACGCCTGTAACCCCAACAATTTGGGAGACCAAGACGGGCGGATCATGAGCTCAAGAGATTGAGGCCGGCCGGGCGCGGTGGCTCACGCCTGTAATCCCAGCACTTTGGGAGGCCGAGGCGAGTGGATCACGAGGTCAAGAGATCGAGACCATCCTGGTCAACATGGTGAAACCCCGTCTCTACTAAAAATACAAAAATTAGCTGGGCATGGTGGCACATGCCTGTAGTCCCAGCTACTCGGGAGGCTGAGGCAGGAGAATTGCTTGAACCCAG
>PVKV010043062.1:0-10309 GCA_004027835.1 Alouatta palliata | reverse complement strand
TTTTCTTTTTTATTAATCTGGCTAGTGGTCTGTCTATTTTGTTGACCTTTTCGAAAAACCAGCTCCTGGATTTATTGATTTTTTGAAGGGTTTTTCATGTCTCTATCTCCTTCAGTTCTGCTCTGATCTTAGTTATTTCTTGTCTTCTGCTAGGTTTTGAGTTTTTTTGATCTTGCTCCTCTAGCTCTTTCAATTTTGATGATAGGGTGTCAATTTTAGATCTCTGCTTGCTTCTCATGTGGGCATTTATTGCTGTATATTTTCCTCTAGAGACTGCTATATTTTTAATAACAGATTAGAAATAGAGGTTGTATATTTTATATAAAAGAGTAGAAATAGAGGGTGCATTTATTTTAAAACAGAGTACTTGTAAAGAGTGTGTAATATTTATAGCAAAGTACAAATTGAGGGTGTATACTTTTTATAACAGTGTAAAAAAAGAGGGTGCATATTTTTTATAATAGAGTAGAAATAGAAAGTGTGTTTAGTTTAAAACAGAGTACAGGTAGAGTGTGTATATTTTTTTATAACATTCTGTTTTGTTAATGTGTGTATTTTCTATAACAGGGTAAACATAGAGGGTGTGTATTTTTTGTAATAGAATAAAATTAAAGTGTGTATATTTTTTTATTACGTAGTAGAAATAGAAGGGGTTCACTTTTTATAACAGATTGCAAGGAGAGGGTGTATATTTCTTATAACAGAGCAATAATAGAGAATACATATTTTTAATAACAGACTAGAAATAGAGGACGTGTATTTTTTATAACAAGGTATAAATGGAGCGTGTATAATTTTTATACCAAAGTACAAATTTAGAGTGTATATTTTTTATAACAGAGTGGAATTAGGGGGTCTATGTATTTTTAAACAGAGTACATGTAGATTTTGTATGTTTTTTATAACAGAGTAAAAATTAGGGGTGCATATTTTTTATAGCAGAGTAAAAATAGAGGATGCATATTTTTTATAACAAGGTATAAATGGAGGGTGTATAATTTTTAAAACAGAGTACAAACTAAGAGTGTATATTTTTTATAACAGTAAAAAAAGGTGCATATTTTTCATAACAATGTATAAATAGAGGTTGTATTAACTTTAAAACAGACTAAAAGTAGAGTGTGTATATTTCTTATAATATTCTGTTTTGTGAGTGTGTGTATTTTCTATAACAGAATAAATATAGAGAGTGTATATTTTTATAACAGAGTATAAATGGAGGATTTACATTTTTTATAACAGAGTAAAAATAGAGGACATATATTTTGAAAAACAGACTAGATATACAGGGTGTATATTTTCATTACATAGTAGAAATAGAGGGTGTATCTTTTTAAAAACAGAGTACATATAGAGGGTGTATATTTTTTATAACAGATTATAAATAGAGGGTGTATTTATTTTAAAACAGAGTACAGGTAGAGGGTGTACATTTTTATAACAGAGTATAAATGGAGGGTGTATATTTCTTAGAGTAAAAACAGAGGACATATATTTTTAATAACAGAGTAGAAATAGAGGGTGTATATTTTTTGTAACAGAATATAAATGGAGGGTGTATTTACTTTAAAACAGTAAAAATTGAGGGTGTATATTTTTTTATAATGGAGAAGAAACAGGGGGTGTATTTATTTTAAAACAGAGTACATTTTGAGGGGGTATAATTTCTATAACATAGTACAAATTGAGGGTGTATACTTTTTATAGGAGAGTTAAAAAACAGGGTGTTTATATTTTATAACACAGTATAAATGCAGGGTGTATATTTTTTATAACAGAGTAGAAATGGAGGGTGTATTTATTTTAAAACAGGGTACATGTAGAGGGTGTAAATATTTTTATAACAGAGTACAAATTGAGGGTGTATATATGTTATAACAGTGTAGAAATTGAGGGTGCATTTATTTTAAAACAGGGTACATGCAGAGGGTGTATATTTTTTTATAACAGAGTACATATTGAGGGTGTATAATTTTTACAACACAGTAGAAGTAAAGGGTGTATTTATTTTAAAACAGAGTACATGTAGATGGAGTACATTATTTATAACAGAGTACAAATTGAGGGTTTATATTTTGTATAACAGAGTAAAAATAGAGGGAGTTTTTAAAACAGAGCATATGTAGAGGGTGTATATTTTTTATAACAGAGTACAACTTGAGGTTGTGTATTTTTTATACCAGAGTAGAAATAGAGGCTTTATTTATTTTAAAAGAGAGTACATGTAGAAGGTGTATATTTTTTATGCCAGAGTACAAATTGAGGGTGTATATATGTTATAACAGAATACAAATTGAGGGCTATATATTTTAAAACAAAATACATGTAGGAGGTACATATTTTTTATAACAGAGTACAAATTGAGTGTTTATATTTTTTATAACAGTAAAAATAGAGGGTGTATATTTTTTATAACAGCACAAATTCAGGGTGTATATTTTTTATAACAGTAAATATAGAGGGTGTATATTTTTTTATAAGAGAGTACAAATTGAGGGTGTATATTTTTTATAAGAGAGTAGAAATAGAGGATGTATTTATTTTGAAACAGAGCACATGTAGATGGTTTATATTTTTTATAACAGAGTACAATTTGAGGGTTTATATATTTTATAATAGAAAAAGATTAGAGGGTGTATAATTTTTATAACATAGTAAAAATAGATTGCATATATTTTCAATAACAGATTAGAATTAGAGGGTGTATATTTTTTCTAATAGAGTAAATATAGAGGCTGTATATATTTTAAAACAGAGTTGAAATTTAGGGTGTATATTTTTAAAAACAGAGTACATGTAGAGGGTGTATATTTTTTATAACAGAGTACAATTTGAGGGTGTATATTTTTTATAAGTGAGTAAAAATAGATGGTATATATTTTATAGCAGAGTAAATACTGGGGGAGTATTTTTTTTATAACAGATTGGAAATAGAGGTTAAGTTTACTGTAAAACAGGGTACATGTAGATGGTATATATTTTAATAACAGTAAAAAATTGAGGGTGTATATTTTTTATACAAAGTAGAAATGGTGGGTGTATTTATTTTAAAACACGGTACATGTAGAGGGTGTATATTTTTTATAACAGAGTAAAAATTGAGGGTGTATATTTTTAATAAAACAGTAGAAATAAAAGGGGTATTTATTTTAAAACAGAGTAAATATAGAGGGTGTAAGATTTTTATAACAGTAAAAATTTGGGGTCCATATTTTTTATAACAGTGTAGAAATAGAAAGTGTATTTATTTTAAAACAGAGTATATGTAGAGGGTTTATATTTTTTATAACAGTACAAATGGTGGGTGTATATTTTTTATAACAGAGTAAATGTAGAGTTTGTATTTATTTTAAAACTGAGTACATTTAGAGGCTGTATATTTTTTATAACAGAGTTAAAGTTGAGGGTTATATTTTTTATAACAGAGTAGAAATAGACTGTGTATTAATTTTTAACAGAGTAAAAATAGATGCTGTACTTATTTTAAAACCGAGCACATGTAGATAGTTTATATTTTTTATAACAGAGTACAAATTGAGAGTCTATGTATTTATAAAACAGTTCAAATACCGTGGGTATTTATTTTAAAACAGGCTACATATAGAGGGTTTATGTTTTTTATAACAGAGTAGAAATTGAGTGTTTATATTTTTTATAAAAGAGTAGAAATGGAGGGTGTATTTATTTTAAAACAGTGTACATGTAGAGGGTTAATACGTTTTATCATAGAGTAAAATTTGAGGGTGTATATTTTTTATAACAGAGTAAAAATAGAGGGTGTATTTATTTTAGAACAGAGTACATTTAGAGGCTTTATATTTTTATAACAGAGTAAAAATTGAATGTTATTTTTTTATAACAGTAGAAATAGAGGGTGTATTAATGTTATAACAGAGTAAACGTAGAGGATGTATTTACTTTAAAGCAGAGCACATGTAGAGGGTTTATATTTTTTATAAAAGAGTACAAATTGATTGTGTATGTTTTTTATAAAAGAGTATAAATACAGGGGGTATTTATTTTAAAGCAGGGTACATTTGGACGGTGTATGTTTTTTATAACAGAGTATAAATTGAGGGTGTATATTTTTTATAGCAGAGTAGAAATAGAGGGTGTATATTTTTTATAACAGAGTTCAATCTGAGAGTGTATGTTTTTTATAAAAGAGTAGAAATACAGGGTGTATTTCTCTGAAATCAAGGTATAGAGAGAGAGGGTATATTTTTTATAACAGAGTACAAATTGAGGGTGTATATTTTTTAAAACAGAGTACATGTAGAGGGTTTATATTTTTTATAACAGAGTACAGGTAGAAGGTTTATATTTTTTATAAATGAAAATTTTGTGATTATGTGTATTTTTTAGAACAGAGTACAAATGGAGGGTGTATATATTTAATAACAGTACAAATAGACGTTTTATATTTTTATAGAGGAAAATTTTCTGAATGAGTATATAGTTCATAAGTGTAGAAATAGAGGGAGTATATATTTTATAAGAGAGTACATATAGAGGATGTATATACTTTATAACAGGTTACAAATAGAGGGTTTATATTTTTTATAAAATCTATTATGTGAGTGAGTATAATTATTATAACAGTGTACAACTAGAGGGCATATATTTTTTATAACAGAGTGCAATAGAGGTTGTATCTATTTTATAACAGTACAAATAGAGGGTGTATATATTTTATCAGAGAGTACAATATAGGGTTTGTATTTTTTATAAACTACAATTTCTTGAGTTTGTATATTTTTGATAACACAGTACTAGTAGACGGTGTTTACATTTATAACAGAGTAGAAATACAGGGTGTATATTTTTTACAAGAGAGTACAAGTAGAGGATATATCATTTTATAACAGAGTACATATAGAGGGTGCATATTTTTTGGAACAGAGTACATACAGAGGGTGCATATACTTCATAAAAGACTATTTTTTGAGTCTGCATATCTTTTATAACAGAGAACAAACAGAAGGTGCATATGCTTTATAACAGAGTCCAAATAGTGTGTTTATATATATTTAAAGGACTATTTTGAGAGTGTATATATTTTTTATGCCAGAGTACAAATAGAGGGTGTATATATTTTATTACACTGTACAAATAGAGGGTGTATATTTTTTATAACAGAGTACAAATATGGCTGTATGGTTTTTATAAGAGTGTTACAATAGAGGGTGTATATATATTATAATACAGTACAAGAGAGTTTGGACAGTTTTTATAACAGAGTCCAAAAAGGGGTTTTATATTTTTTTATTAGATTCTTTTGTGAGTGTATTTATTTTTTTATAACAGAATACAAAGAGAGGGTGTATATTTTTTAAAACAGAATACAAATAGAAATTAACACAGAAAATTCACAGTTGATTGACAAGAATGAGAATCAGTTCTAAAGAATTAAAATGGAACCGAATCCTTTATTATTAAAAGAATGCTCCAGTGGACAGAGATCACTCATTCTAACTTCATCAGATACAGCACTTCAAGGGAGACAAATTTTTCAAAATACAGAGCTAAAACTGTCCCTGCTTTAAGTGCTTTAAAGTAGGGACAGTTTTAGCTCTCTACTTTGAAAAAGTTGCGTGCTCTACCAATAAAAAGCTAATTTTATTGTTGCTTTTCGTCTCCAGGGGAAATGGGGGTCATTTTCAGAGAACATGGGAGACACAGGAGTCCTTTGCTCTCCTCTCGTCTGCCTCTGAGGGTGAAATGAGAGAGTAAGAAGTATATTGCGATGTGGCCAGGCAAACAGTTAAGCTCGGTGCACAGCACAGCTCCTGTTCTGGTGGTGTGGTGCCTCCGAAATTAGAGGTCAGGAGATTTGGATTTGATTTCCAGCCCTCTGTCAGCTGGCCAGCCACTCAATTTGAAGGCTTATGTGGGAAATTCTCTGTCTCTGTTTCTCGATTTTTGTACAGGGATTTCTGTGGGCCTTAAAGCCCACTGGGAAACAATCCCTTTTTCAGCTCAGTGCCTGGTTTGTTGAGTATACTTGTCAATCTGGACCTTAATACACCTATAATTTTGGGTTAACTCTATTGCCTCTGCTAGAACATAACACAGAAAATTCACAGGTGACTGACAAGAGTGAGAATCAGCTCGAAAAAATGACAATATAACCGAATCCTTTCTCAAAAACAGAATGCTCATGTGGACACACATCACTTATTCCAACTTCGTCGGCTGTAGCCCGTAAAAAGAGAAAGCTTTTTCAAAATACAGAGCTAAAACTGTCAGTGCTATAAGCGCTTAAAGTAGGGACAGTTTTAGCTGTGTACCTTGAAAAAGTTCTGTACTCTACCAATTAAGTGCTATTTGGTTGTTACTTTTGGTCCCCAGGAGGAATGGGGGTTCTTTTCAGAGAGCATGGGAGACACATGAGTCCATTGCTGTCCTATCATCTGCCTGTCAGGGTGAAATGAGAGAGTAGGAAGCATTTTGTGGTGTGGTCAGGTGCACAGTTAGGCTCGATGCAGAGCAGAGCTGCTGTCCTGGTGGTGTAGCCCCTCAGAAATTAGAGGTCAGGAGATTTGGATTTGATTTCCAGCCCTCTGTCAACTAGTCAGCAACTCACTTTCAAGCATTAAGCGGCTCACTCTGTGTCTCTGTTTCTCAAGTTTTGTACAGGGATTTCTGTTGGCATTAAGGCCCACTGGGAAGCAATCCCTTTTTCAGCTCAGTGCCTAGTTTGTTGAGTATACTTGTCAATCTGGACCTAAATACACCAATGATTTAGGGTTAACTCTATTGCCTCTGCTAGAAGGTAACACAGAAAATTCACAGTTGATTGACAAGTGTGAGAATCAGCTCAAAAGAATGACAATATAAGCGAATCCTTTCTCACTAACAGAATGCTCATGTGGACACAGATTACTCATTCCAACTTCGTCAGCCACTGCAGGTAAAGGGAGACAGCATTTTCAAAATACAGAGCTAAAACTGTCCCTGCTTTAAGGGTTTTAGCTCTGTACTTTGAAAAATTTGTGTGCTCAACCAATGAAAAGCTACTTTTGTTGTTACTTTTGGTCCCCAGGAGAAATGGGGGTCCTTTTCAGAGAGCATGGGAGACACATGAGTCCTTTGCCATCCTCTCGTCTGCCTCTGAGGGTGAAATGAGAGAGTAGGAAGCATTTTGGGGTGTTATCTTTCACAGAGTTAGGCTCCGTGCAGAGCATAGCTGCTGTCCTGGTGGTGTGGCCCTTCCGAAATTAGAGGTCAGGAGCTTTTGATTTGATTTCCAGCCGTCTGCCAGCCAGTCAGCCACTTACTTTCAAGCCTTAGGCAGCTCACTCTCTGTATCTGTTTCTTGAATTTTGTACAGGGATTTCTGTGGGCCTTAAGGCCCACTGGGAAACAATCCCTTTTTCAGCTCTGTTCCTGGTTTGTTGAGAATACTTGTCAATCTGGACCTTAACACACCTATGATTTTGGGTTAACTCTATTGCCTCTGCTAGAAGGTAACACAAAAAATTCACAGTTTATTGTCAAGAGTGAGAATAAGCTCAAAAGAATGACAGTATAACCGAATCGTTTCTCACTAACAGAATGCTCTTGTGGACACAGATCACTCATTCCAACTTCGTCGGCTGTGGCACGTAAAGGGAGACAACTTTTTCAAAATACAGAGCGAAAGCTGTCCCTGCGTTCAGCGCTTAAAGCAGGGACATTTTTAGCTCTGTACTTTGAAAAAGTTGTTTGCTCTACCAATCAAAAACTACTTTTGTTGTTACTTTTGGTTCCCAGGAGAAATGGGGGTCCTTTTCAGAGAGCATTGGAAACACATGAGTCCTTTCCCATCCTCTTGTCTGCGTCTGAGGGTGAAATGAGATAGTAGGAAGCATTTTGAGGTGTGGCCAGGCGCACAGTTAGGCTCGCTGTAGAGCAGAGCTGCTGTCCTGGTGGTGTGGATCCTCCAAAATTAGAGGTCAGGAGATTTGGATTTGATTTACAGCCCTCTGCCAGCTAGTCAGCCACTCACTTTCAAGCCTTAGGCAGGTCACTCTCTGTCTCTCTTTCTCGATTTTTGTACAGGGATATCTGTGGGCCTTAAGGCCCACTGGGAAACAATCCCTTTTTCAGGTCAGTGCCTGGTTTGTTGAGTGTACTGGTCAATCTGGACCTTAATACACCTATGATTTTGGGTTAACTCTATTGCCCTGCTAGAAGATAACACAGAAAATTCACAGTTGATAGATAAGAGTGAGAATCAGCTCGAAAGAATGACAATATAATCAAATCCTTTCTCACTAACAGAATGCTCATGTGGACACAGATAACTCATTCCAACTTCACCGGCTGTAGCACGTAAAGGGAGAGAGCTTTTTCAAAATACAGATCTAAAAGTGTCCCTGCTTTAATGGTTTTAGCTCTGTACTTTGAAAACGTTGTGTGCTCTACAAAACAAATGCTACTTTTGTTGTTACTTTTGGTCCCCAGGAGAAATGGGGGTCCTTTTCAGAGAGCATGGGAGACACATGAGTCCTTTGCCGTCCTCTTGTCTCCATCTGAGGGTGAAATGAGAGAGTAGGAAGCATTTTGTGGTGTGGCCAGGTGCACAGTTAGGCCCGGTGCAGAGCAGAGCTGCTGTCCTCGTGGTGTGGCCCCTCCAAAATTAGAAGTCAGGAGATTTGGATTTGACTTCTAGCCCTCTGCCAGCTAGTCAGCCCCTCACTTTCAAGCCTTACGCGGGTCACTCTCTGTCTCTGTTTCTCGATTTTTGGATAGGGATTTCTGTGGGCCTTAAGGCCCACTGGGAAACAATCCCTTTTTCAGTTCAGTGCCTGGTTTGTTGAGTATGCCTGTCTATCTGGACCTTAATACATCTATGATTTTGGGTTAACACTATTGCCTCTGCTAGAAGGTAACAGAGAATATTCACAGTTGATTGACAAAAGTGAGAATGAGCTCAAAAGAATGACAATATAACCGAATTATTTCCCACTAACAGAATGCTCAGGTGGACACAGGTCACTCATTCCAACTTCGTCGGCTGTAGCACGTAAAGCGAGACAGCTTTTTCAAAACACAGTGTGAAAACTGTCCCTGCTTTAAGCGCTTAAAGCAGGGACAGTTTTCGCTCTGTACTTTGAAAAAGTTGTGTGCTCTACCAATCAAAAGCTACTTTCGTTGTTAATTTTGGTCCGCAGGAGAAATAGGGCTCTTTTTCAGAGAGCATGGAAGACACATGAGTCCTTTGCCGTCCTCTCGTCTGCCTCTGAGGGTGAAAAGAGAGAGTATGAAGCATTTTGGTGTGTGGCCGGGAGCACAGTTAGGCTCGGTGCAGAGCAGAGCTGCTGTCCCGGTGGTGTGGCGCCTCCGAAATTAGAGGTCAGGAGATTTGGATTTGATTTCCAGCCCTCTGCCAGCTAGTCAGCCACTCACTTTCACGCCTTAGGCGGGTAACTCTCTGTCTCTGTTTTCTCGATTTTTGTACAGGGATTCCTGTGGGCCTTAAGGCTCACTGGAAAACAATAAATTTTTCAGCTCAGTGCCTGGTTTGTTGAGAATACTTGTCAATCTGGACCTTAACACTCCTGTGATTTTGGGTTAACTCTATTACCTCTGCTAGAAGGTAACACAGAAAATTCACAGTTGATTGACAAGAGTGAGAATCAGCTTGAAAGAATGACAGTATAACCGAATCCTTTCTCACTAACAGAATGCTCATGTGGACACAGATCACTCATTACAACTTCATCGGCTGTAGCACGTAAAGGGAGACAGCTTTTTCAAAATACAGAGCGAAAACTGTCCCTGCTTTAATGGTTTTAGCTGTGTACTTTGAAAAATTTGTGTGGTCTACCAATCAAAAGCTAGTTTTGTTGTTACTTTTGGTCCCCAGGAGAAATGGGGGTCCTTTTCAGGGAGCATGGGAGACACATGAGTCCTTTGCCGTCCTCTCGTCTGCCTCTGAGGGTGAAATGAGAGAGTAGGAAGCATTTTGGGGTGTGGCCAGGCGCACAGTTAGGCTCGCTGTAGAACAGAGCTGCTGTTCTGGTTGTGTTACCCAAGTCACCGTGTGCCGTGTCTGAAAGAATTAATCACATTTCAATCTACAAAGAACTGAAACAGATTTACAAGAAAAAAACAAACAAGCCTATTCAAAAGTGGGCGAAGGATATGAACAGACACTTTACAAAAGAAGACATACGTGAAGCCAACAAACATATGAAAAAATGCTCATCATCACTGGTCATTAGAGAAATGCAAATCAAAACTACATTGAGATACCACCTCATGCCAGTTAGAATGGCGATCATTAAAAAATCTGGGGACAACAGATGCTGGAGGGGATGTG
>PVKV010043061.1:0-10216 GCA_004027835.1 Alouatta palliata | reverse complement strand
TTTTTTTTTTTTTTTTTTTTTGTATTTTAGTAAAGACAGGATTTCACCATGTTGGCCAGGATGGTCTCAATCTCCTGACCTTGTGATCCACCCATCTTGGCCTCCCAAAGTGCTGGGATAACAGCTGTGAGCCACCGCACCCGGCTGGAAAACACAATTTTTACAGCCTCACAATACTTACTAGACAACCTCACTGCCATCACCACGGTAACACTCCCATAGAAATTACTAGTGACCACTTTGTGCCCAATAATGTGAGCCAATAGAATGTGTGTATATATGTGTAACTACACACACACATAAATACATGTATATACATGCATATTACACTGCATAATACAGAATAACAAAGGGTTCTGTTTTCTATGGCTGCTGAAATTTCAAATGTGTACCTATAAAAGAGTATTGTAAATAAGATACTGATGTTTTCACATAGTAGTATCCCAAAGGCAATATCTGTATGGTGGCAGAGAAAAGATAAAAATCATCAATGGACCAAATCCTATAAATAAATGTGTGCATGCACCCTTACAGGCATATATGTGTGTGTGGGAGGTGGTTTAAGATGTGAGTATAGGAGAAGTTGCTCCTTAAAGAAACAGGTATTCTGCTCTAATAAAAAGATGTTTTTTTCATAACAAAGCAAAACCAAACAAGCCTTCCTTTCTTCTTTGGCTTCTACCCCTAGGTTTAACAAATGATCCTCTTGTCAGGAAACACAGAGGTACAAGTGAGGAAATGTGGTGACTTCTTGGGTAAATAATCTGAATTCTGTCATTCACTAGACAAATTCCTTAGCCATTTGAAGTTTCAATAAGCCTATGTATCAATCAGTGTTGCCTGATGGCCTGGGGGATGTTGGCAGGGCCCAGTTCCCACTGCTGAAGCTAAAAAGATACTTGTTTTCCAGACTGGTGGTAACCAGTGCAGTAGGCATGTCAGAAGATTCTCTCTCTCTCTCTCTCTCTCTCTCTCTCTCTCTCTCTCTCTCTCTCTCTGTGTGTGTGTGTGTGTGTGTGTGTGTGGTGTGCACTTAGTAAGAAGAGACAGAAAGATACAAAACTGCATGGTCAGTGGAGCCATTATCCTGGCAGTGATTACTGAGCAACGTTCAGCGTCTGGTCACATGTGTTGTCAGTGGACAAGACTTCCAGAGTTTCTGCTAGTTTTTCAAATCTGGTTCTTCAGTGTCAACACTGACTCTAGGAGCTTCTCATTATGATTTTGTTAACTTTATAAATAACTTAAAGCAATTGTATATGCTAAGTCATATCTAGAAATGTAACTTAAGCATTCACACACATCCCTAAGTTTAACCACTATCTACCTTCAGAAGTAAGACATTAAGCAAGATATCATGTATTATAAAATAGAAGAGAAGCTTTTGAACATACCTCAAAGAAATGGTAAATACATGAGAGGATGGTCATGCCAAGTACTGTGATTTGATCATTTTATAACACGTATTTGTATTCAAACACTAAATTATACCCAATAAATATGTACAATTACAATGTGTCAATTACAAAACTAAATAAAATTTTAAAATGCCACTTTTGTGACAAAAAAGGAAAGCATTTAAAATTTAAAATGCTTTTAAAATGCATTTCTTTGTATATTCTTTCCTACTTACATAATCTTCCTCCTCACAAGATTATAAGCACTCTTTGATATTTATATTAATAATTGTTTTGCCTTTTTTGAAGTTTTATTACATATATATATAGCTGTAAACAATACATTGTGGAGTTCTTTCATTTTCTTTTGATTAACACAAATGAAATCTTTCTATGTATTTTTCAGTGATTTTCTTTTCTCAGTTGTGTTTTTTTGAGACTCCTTCATGACTTTGTAGTTTTATTTCATTTACAATGCTATATAACAGTAGTTGATCAACATCAATGCACATTTGACTCAGCTGGAAAGATTTTCAAAACTATTAATGCCCGGCTTCTACCAAATACCAATGAAATTCTTGTCTCTTGGAATAGCGCCTAGTCATGGGTATTTCTAAAAACCTCCTATCCACCCAATGTTTAGCTCCAGTTAACATCCTCTGTTTACTGTCATTCTATTGTGGAACTACAACACATGTGCTTTTCTCTGCTTTTGCTTTTTGTAGTTTTTTACTATTACAGATGATGCTGGTGTAAATATTCTTATAAATTATATCTCTTAAGGCCCTATGCCAGATTTCCTGTAAGTAATATACATAGGAGTAAAATTTTCTGGATTGTAGATGTGTGTATGTTCAAATTTACTAAGTTATGATCATTTTTAAACAAGAGTTCCCATTTGTCCATGTATTAATCTGTTCTTATGCTGCTAATAAGACATACTGAAGACTGGGTAATTTATAAAGAAAAACGTTTAATGGTTGCACAGTTCCACATGGCTGGGGGTGGCCTCACAACTGTGGTGGAAAGCAAAGGAGGAGCAAAGGCATGTCTTACAGAGCAGCAGGAAGACAGCGTGTGCAGGGAAACTCCTATTTATAAAATCAGATCTCATGAGACTTATTTACTACCTTGAGTATGGCATGGGAAAAAACCACTTCCATTATTCAATTACCTTCTAATAGGTCCCTCCCATTGAATGGGTGGGGATTATGGGAGCTACAAGTCAAGATTTTCTTTTATGGGTTAAGTTTTAAACATATTTTGTTGAAAAAAATCTTTCCTTACTCTAAAGTCAAGAGCTTATTTAAGTATATTTTTCTTACATATTTAAGACCACGATCCATCTGAAATCTCTGTGTGTGTGTGTGTGTGTGTATAGCATAAGCTAGAGGTTTCCTTTATTTTTCCCTATAGATAATTATTTGTCCTGGTTCTGAGTTTTTTATTCTGTTTCATTGATCTGTTTATCTTTTGCTGTGCCAATATTACATTGTTTTACTAACAATAGATTATTTTTAACAATTCTTAATATCAATGGAGGTTATTTTTGTGTCATGACTGTTACTGGGTGTTTGCTTAAATAGATTGAAAATGACCAGGTTCCATGGAAGATCCCTTTGTGGTTATGATTGGGACTGTACTGAGTTTATAAATAATTTAGGGAAAAGTAATTTGTAATTTGGATCATCCCATCTATGAATGTGGTATGCATTTTTTTATGTTCCTTACTGTCTTTCAATAAAGTCTTATAATTTCTATAAAATATCTATATATATATGCTTTTAATTCCAGATATTTATTTTCTTTTTCTTTTTTGTTAGTAAAATGGATGTTTTAATTTAATGTTGTAATAGTTCTTTTATGGCATAAAATATAATTTTTATTGTGGTAAAGTATACATAGCAGAGTATTTAATATTTTAACTATTTGTAATTCAGTGACATTAAGTGCATCCATGATGTTGCATAACCATTGCCAACATCTATATGCAAAACTTTTTCATTAACCCCAACATAAACTCTGTAGTCATTAAACATAACTCTCCATTCCTTCCTCTTCACTGCCCCTCATAATTCTGTTCTATGTTCTCTCTCTAGGAATTTGCCTATTCTCGGTATCTCATATAAATGGGATCATGTAATATTTCTCCTTCTGTGCCTGGCTAAATTCACTTAGCATAATATTTCAAAGTATATCCCTGTCATTGCCTGTGTCAAAATTTCATTTTTTTCTTTTCAACTTTTAGATACCTAGGGTACATATGCAGATTTGTTACATGGATATATGGCACACAAGTAGTGGGGATTGTACCCAACAGGTAGTTTTTTGACTTATGCTTCTCTACTCCCTCTCTCCCCTCTGTAATAGTTCAGAGTGTCTATTGTTCCCATGTTTATGTCTATGGGTGCTCAATATTTCGCTCCCACTTGTAAGTGAGAACTTGTGGTACTTGGTTTTCTGTTCCTGTGGATGGTTTTCCATTCATTTATGTAATCTCTGATGTCTTTCAGCATTGTTTTATAGTTCTCCTTGTAGAGATCTTTCACCTCCTTGGTTAGCAGTTTTCCTAGATATTTCATTTTATTTGTGGCTATTGTAAATGGAATTGTGTTCTTGATTTGACTCTCAGCCTGGACATTATCAGTGTATAGAAATGCTACTGGTTTTTGTACATTGGGTTTGTATTCAGAAACATCACTAAAGTTGTGTATTCGTTCTAGAGTCTTTTGTTGGGGAGTTTTTAGGGTTTTCTAGGTATAGGATCATATCATTAGTGAAGAAAGATAATTTGATTTCTTTTTTTGTTTTCTATTTAGATGCCTTTTGTTTCTCTTGTCTGATTGCTCTGGCTATGACTTCCCTGATTCTTTTTATACATGAATAATATTCCATTAACTGTACATAATGGAATTTTTTGTTTAATTATGTTAGTGAACACTTACGTTGTTTATACATTTTGGCTCTTGTGAATAATGCTGCTATGAACATTGGTGTACAAATAACTGTTTGTGTCCCCGCTTTCAATTTCAGTAAGTTAAGCACACATCCATAGTATTATCCAGCAATTCCACTCCTTGGCATGCTCTTTGTTATATATTCCACTAAGGAGTGGAGTTTCTGGGTCATATTGTAGATTTATGCTTATCTTGTTGAGAAACCACCAAACTGTTCTCGATAGCAGCTTATGCCATTTTATATTCCTCCTAGCAATACACAAGGGTTTCTATTTATGTCCATTACTACCATTTTTAAAGAAGTTATAGCCATACTAATATGTGGGAAGTGGTATCTCATTGTGGTTTTGATATTCACTTCCCTAATGACTATGTTGAGCATCTTTTCATATGTTTATTGGCCACTTACATATCTTCTTTGGAGAAATGTCTATTTAAATTTTTTGCCTAATTAAAAAATTTTTGATGTTGAACTGTAGGAGACTGTTTATATATTAGGGGTATTAACTGTTTAACAGATATGTGGTTTGTTGAGTATTTTCTCCAATTCCATGGGTTGCCTTTACATTTTATTCATTGAGTCCTTTGATGCACAGGTTTAATTTTGGTGTAGTGCAATTCATTTCTTTTTAATTTCGTTGCCTATGCTTTTGGTGTGACATCATAAAATCATTACAAATCTAATGTGATGAAAATTTATCCTAATGTTTTCTTCTAAGAGTTTTAAAGTTTTTGCTCTCCTATTTATGTCTTTGGAACCATTTTTAGTTAATTTTTGTATATTGTCTTAGGTAAAGGTGCAACTTCATTCTTTTGCACGTAGATATCCAGTTTTCCCAGCACCATTTGTTGAAGAGATATAACATCACTTTTCAAATCTTTATTAGCATTTTTTATTCTAATAATTTTTCAATACATAAATTAGATTAATTTGAGCTTTCTGTGAAGATACTTATATCAGCTCCCAATAAATGTTATGTTTCTTTTTAAAACCTTTTGGCTTTTTGCTTTCTCTTCCCTTTCTTCTTTTCTTTCTTTTATACCTCTAAAATGTCTCCTTCTTTCCTGGTTTACGTGTCTTTGTAGAATTTACTTCAGTGTGTGTTGGATTTACTGACTTCAAAAACTGTGGCTTTTTTCTTAGGCCTTTTTTTGACTTCTTATGAGTTCACTGCCCCCTGCTCTCATGTTTGTGTGTTGTGAGCAGTGTTGACTGAAGTGGTGATAGCTGGCACCCTTGTCCTGTTTCAGATGAAAGATATGCTTTAATTGTTTATAAATAGTTGAAATGTTTGTTATAGTTTATTTGTTTTGTTCTTTACATAGTCTCTAACAGGTAGAGGACGTTTCTACAAGGATTATTTCATGTCATCTGCAAACAAAAACTTTTATTTCTTCCTTCCCTTAAAGATCAAGATAATAATATATAATGTAATGTCTTTACTGGCTTCAGGGCCATAAAATAGTCTTTTTATGTTTTAGTTTCTTCTAGTTTTCAGGTTTTTTTTTATATTTTTAAATAAATTTTATTTTTGAAGAGCAGTTTTAGATTCACAGCAAAATTGAGCAGAAGGTACAATGATTTCCTATACTCCCTGTCTCACCCCTTTCCTTGTTATCAACATCCTCCACCATCATGGCACATTTGTTACAGGTGATGAAATTACATTGACATACCATTATCACCCAAACCCATAGTTTACATTAGGGTTCAGTCATGGTGTCCTATGTTCTTTAGGCTTGGATCAATCTATTGTGATATGTATCTTCAATTAAAGTATGTGCAAATAATGTGTATATGGAAAAATTTTACTACCCTAAAAATCCTCTGTACTTCACTTATTCACCTATCTCTACAGCCAACCCCTAGCAACCACTGATCTTTTTACTTTTTCCATCATTTTGCCTTTTTCAGAATGTCATACAGTTGGAATCATACAGTATGCTGCCTTTTCAGGCTGGCATCTTTCAGTTAGTAATATGTAGTCAAGTCTCCTACATATCTTTTCATGACTTCATACCTCATTTCATTTCAGTGCTGAATATATTCCTTCATCTGTATGTACCACAATTTATTTATCTTTTCACTTACAGAAGGACATCTTACTTGCTTCAAGTTTTGGCAATTGTTAATAAAACTTCTATAAACATCTGTGTGCAGGTTTTGTGTGGATATAAGTTTTCAATTTCTTTGAGTAAATGCCAAGAAATGTGAGTGCTGGAACATATAATACCAGTATGTTTAGTTTTTAAGGAACTTCCAAACTATTTTCCAAAGTGGCTATACTGCTTTGCATTCATACCACTAATAAATGAAAATTTCTATTGCTCCATATGCTTGCCAGCATTTGGTGTTGTCAGTGTCCTGGATTTTGGAAATTCTAATAGATGTGTAGTGGTGTCTGGTTGTTAGTTTGCCTTTCCCTGATATGT
This sequence comes from Alouatta palliata, assembly GCA_004027835.1. Classification (NCBI taxonomy): domain Eukaryota; kingdom Metazoa; phylum Chordata; class Mammalia; order Primates; family Atelidae; genus Alouatta; species Alouatta palliata. The sequence goes on along the minus strand of PVKV010043061.1, from coordinate 3,429 downwards.
GATGTAAAGCATCCTTTCATATGCTTATTTGTTATCTGTACGTCTTTGATGAAGTGTCTGTTAATGTATTTGACCCATTGTTTTTAAATGAGATTGTTTGTTTTCTTATTGCTGAGTTTTCAGACTTGTCTGTTTTGGATAGCAGTCCTTTATCAGATATGTCTTTTGCAAAAATCTTCTCCAAGTTTGTGGCTTATCTATTTAAGCTCTTGACCATTATCTTTTGCAGAGTATAGATTTTTAATTTTGATGAAGTTCAACTTATTATTTCTTTCTTTCCTGAATCATCCAGTGAAGTTGTAGCTAAACAGTTATCTACAAGCCCAAGGCCATGTAGGTTTTCTCCCATGTTATCTTATAAAAGGTCTCTGATCTGTCTTCAATTAATTTTTAAGAAGGTGTTAAAGTCTAAGTCTAGATTCATTTCTTTGCGTTTGGATTTCTATTTCATCCAGCACCATTTGTTGAAAAGATAATTTTTTTAAAAAAATTATATTGCCTTTGTTTCTTTATCAAAGATAATTCGATTATATTTATGTGGGTCTATTTCTAGGCCCTTTATTTTATTCCACTGAGCAATTTGTTTATTCTTTTATCACTACTATGCTGTCTTAATTGCTGTACTTTTCTATTAAATCTCAAAGTAGTGTTACTTCTCCAATTTTGTTCTTCTTTAACATTGTGTTGGCTATTCTGGGATTTTTGCCTTTCCATACACACTTTAGAAGCAGTTTGCTGATGTCTATAATATAACCTGCTGGGATATTGATTGGGATTGCATTAAATCTGTAGGTCAAGTTGGGAAGAATGAACATCATTACAATATCGACTCATCCATGAACATGAAATACCTCTTTATTTATTTAGTTCTTTGATTTCTTTTATCAGAATTGTGTAGGTTTCCATATTTCTACCTAAGTATTTCTTTTCTTTCTTTCTTTTTTTTTTTTGATGGATTCTCACTCTGTCGCTGGGCTGAAGTGCAGTGGCAAGATCTCAGCTTACTGCAACCTCCTCCTCCCAGGTTCAAGTGATTCTTCTGCTTCAGCCTCTCGAGTAGCTGGGACTACAGGTGTGCACCACCATGCCCAGCTAATTTTTGTATTTTTAGTCGAGACAGTGTTTCAGCATGTAGGCCAGGTTGGTCTCGATCTCTTGACCTCGTGATCCGCCCACCTCGGCCTCCCAAAGTGCTGGGATTATAGGCATGAGCCACTGCGCCCAGCCAGTATTTCATTTTTTGCAGTGCTGATTGAAATGATATTGTGTTTTAAATTTGTAGTTCCACCTGTTCCATACTGATATATTGAAAAGTAATTGACTTTTGTATGTTAACTTTTGTCTTCAACCTTGCTATAACTGCTTATTAATTCCAGGAATTTTTTTGTTGTTATTGATCTTAGAGGATTTTCTGCAAAGATGATTATGTCATCTGCAAACAAAACAGTTTTATTTCTTTTTTCCCTTAAATATCAAGAGAATAATTTAATATCTTTGCTGGTTCCAAGGCCATAAAATTTTTTTTTTATAAAAAATTTGATTTTCTCTTCTTATTGCATCAGCTAGGGCTTCTAGTACGATGTTGAAAAGGAGTAGTGAGAGCAGACATTCTTGTCTTCTTTCATATCCTGAGAAAACTTTGATTTTCTTGGCATTAAATATGATAGTTGTAGATCTTTTCTAGTTATTTATCAAGTTGAGAAAGTTCTACTTTATTCCTGGTTTGTATCACGAATCAGCATTGGATTTGGTCAAATGCTTATTCTGTATCTATTAAGGTATTATATGGTTTTTCTTCTTTAACCTCTTGATGTGATATGTTATGCAACTTGATTTTCAAAAGTCAAGCCAGCCTTGCAAATCTGACATAAATCCCATTTGGTCATAGTGTACATTGTTTTTTTTTTATACAATGTTGGATTGACTTTGCTAATATTTTGTTGAGGGTTTTTGCATATATGTTCATGAGATACATTAGTGTGTAATTTATTGTAATGTCTTCATCTGGTTTTGATGCTCTGATAGTTGGCCTCATAGAATGTTAAGAAGTATTCCCTCATCTTCTGTCATCTGAAAGTCATTGTAGAGAATTAGTACAATTCATTCCTTACATGTGTGCTCGAATTAGTAGTGAACCCTTCCAGGTCTGGTGCTATTAATTCAATTTATTTCATTGTTATATGCCTATTCAGATTGTCTATTTGTCCATTTGTGAGTTTTAGTGGATTTTGTCTTGCAAGGAATTGGTTCACTTTACCTAAATTATCAAATCTGAGGCAGAGACTTGTTTATAGCATTGATATATTATCATTTTAATGCATATGAGGTCTTTAGTGATGCCCTTCTTTTATTTCTGATATCAGAAGTTTTGTCTATTCTATTTTTTTTGTTAGCCTAGTGAGACACTGCATTTGTATTTTTTTTTAACTTAAAGAACTAATATTTTTCTTGCACATTTTGAGGGAATCATATAGTTTTTATTCTTTAATATAAAAATATATGAATTATAAAGATAAACCAATTTTGGATTTTTGGATTAAATCTCTTAGTAATGATATGTTTAGTACCCTTTTTATTCATTGCTGAATTCAGTTGCCTAGTATTTCACCTTGAGGGTTAGCATCAATATTCTTAAACTTGATATATATTTTTTAAATATTTTAATTATATAAGGTTTCTAGCATGCTAACCTTGTAAAATGAGTTTAGAAATATTTCCTCTTTTTCTATTCTTTTTCACTTATATTTACCTTGCATATATGGTAACTTTTGAAACTTCTGTAACTAATTTTTTTAGAAAGTTTTTAAAGATCAAGATAATTTAGTATGTTTACTGGTTCTAGGGTTACAAATAGTTTTCTAATTCTTGAATTTTAACAATTCATGCTTTTTTTCTAGGAATTTGTCAATTAAAAACAATTCAAATTTATTAGTGATGTCAGTTGTAATGTTGTGAATAATCTCTGCCACAACTCCATTTAGCTCCTGTAATCTTTAAGTGCCAAAAGGACTAGGTTAAGGGATACCAAGATAGCTGGCAACACATTATTTCTGGATATGTCTGTGAGGGTGTTTCCAGAAGAGACTGGCATCTGAATCAATGGACTGAGTAAGGAAATCTACCCTCACCCAGTGTATGTAGGCACCATCCAATCCATTGAGGACAGAAAGGCAGAGGAAAGTGAATTCTCTCTCTCTTCTGGAGCTAAGACATTCATATTTTCCTGCCTTTGGACATGAGAACTCCAGGCTCTTGAGTTTTCACACTTTGCTGCTTATAGCAGCTGATCCCCTGGTTCCCAGGCCTTTATACTCACATTGAATTACACCACCGAGTCCTGGGGTTCTTCAGCTTGCTGATGGCGAGTCGTGGGACTTCTCACCCTCAATAATCATTTGAGCTAATTCTCATAATCTGTCTTCTCTTACA
>PVKV010043060.1:0-10311 GCA_004027835.1 Alouatta palliata | reverse complement strand
CCCAGGAGTCCAGGCCCCCAGCCCCTCCTCCCTCAGACCCAGGAGTCCAGGACCCCAGCCCCTCCTCCCTCAGACCCTTGAGGCCCCGGCGTCAGTGAGGACCAGGAGTGAAGGCCCCGCCCCATCCTCTGTGGGAGCGCAGCCCACCTGTCTCTGACAGCCCTCCACGATGATGAGCTTCTGCTGGGGGGACGTGCGGGCGAAGACGATCTCAGTGTGATTCTGCAGGATCTCGTCGATTTGCTCGGTGGTGAAGTCCTTGAGGTCGGTGCCGTGGATCACACAGGCCTTGGCATCCCTGGGAAGAGCAGAGAGGGTGATGGCTGAGGTCAGGGTGCATGAGAAGTGGCGAAGTGATCCCCTGAGGGACAGAGAGACAGACGGGCCAGCCCCACAGCCAGGAGAGTCAGAGGACCAGGGGCTGGGGTAAGGGCCCTCGGGGGAAGCAGGGGAGAAGGGGGCTACTGCAGCAGGGCATGCGGGCACGCCTGAGGAAGGACTTCGGGTGGTAGATTCAGTTACTTATTTACTATTTATTTATTTTTATTTTTTATTTTTTTTCCGAGACAGAGTCTTGCTCTGTCGCCCAGGCTGGAGTGCAGTGGTTAGACTTCAGCTCACTGCAACCTCCCGGGTTGAAGCAGTTCTCCTGCCTCAGCCTCCCGAGTAGCTGAGACTACAGGTGAGTGCCACCACGCCAGGCTAATTTTTGTATTTTTAGTAGAGATAGGGTTTCATTATGTTGGCCAGGAGTCTTGAACTCCTGACCTCAGGTAATCCACCTGTCTCGGCCTCCCAAAGTGCTGAGATTACAGGTGTGAGCTACCTCGCTCAGCCTGTTTATTTTTGAGATGGAGTCTTGCTCTGTCACCCAGGCTGGAGGGCAGTGGCACAATCTTGGCTCACTGCAACCTCTGCTTCCTGGGTTCAAGCAATTCTCCTGTCTCAGCCTCCCTAGTAGCTGGGATTACAGGTGACTGCCACCATGCCCAGCTATTTTTTTTTTTAAATGGAGACGGGGTTTGGCGTTGTTGGCCAGGCTGGTCTTGAACTCTTGACCTTAAGTGATCCACCCGCCTCGGCCTCCCAAAATGCTGGGATTACAGGCATAAGCCAACACGCCTGGCCAAGGGGAGGGGATTTAGAGGAATGGAGATATATGGATAAACAGAAGGGAGGCAGAGTCAGAGATAGGCATGAGAATGGGAAAATGGAAGAAGTCAGAAAAACAAAACAGAAAAGAGAGATATAAAGATAGATATACAGGCAAAAAGAGAGAGACACAGAGAAGTACAGGGTTCCACTGAATCCTCTGAGATAGGAATTATCAGTAGCCCATTTTAGAGGTGGAGAACTGAGGTTCATGGATGCTAAAGGACTTGCCCAATGTCACACAGCTCATGAGCAGTAAAAGCTGGGATGCAGGCCAGGTGCACTGGCTCACGCCTGTAATCCCAGCACTTTGGGAGGCTGAGGCAGGTGGATCACTTGAGGTCAGGAGTTCAAGACCAGACTGGCTAACATGGTGAAAACCCATCTCTACTAAAAATACAAAAAAAATTAGCTGGGCGTGGTGGCGGGTGCCTGTAATCCAAGCTACTCAGGAGGTTGAAGTAGGAGCATTGCTTGAACCCAGGATGGGGAGGTTGCAGTAAGCTGAGATCTTGCCACTGTACTCCAGCCTGGGCAACACAGGGAGACTTCGTATCAGAAAAAAAAAAAAAAAAAAAAAAAAGCTGGGATGCCTGGCTACCTCTGTGACTGCAATGTCCCCACACCGGAGGGAGGGAGGGCCGGGACCCAGGGCCTGGTCCATGGAGGAGTCCCAGAAAGAATGGGACGGACAGTTCAGAGAGCGGTTGGGGGGAGGCAGTTCCCCTATGGCGACACCTGAGAGGGATGTCCAGTGCCCTGGCTGGGACAGGTGGCTCACCGAGGGTTGACCTGGCTGACGGGAATGTTGAGCCGGGCGGCGATGTCCTCCACGGTCTCATTGCCCTCAGAGATGATGCCCACGCCCTTGGCAATGGCCTTGGCCGTGATGGGGTGATCGCCAGTGACCATGATGACCTGCAGGCATTGGTTTTTAGGCATGGCCTCCCTGCTGCCCTGTGCCTCGCCTGGTCTCCCCCAGCCACCCCAAGCCACACCTTGATGCCTGCGCTGCGACACTTGCCCACCGCGTCAGGGACGGCTGCCCGGGGCGGGTCAATCATGGACATGAGGCCCACGAAACAGAGGTTGTCCGTGGTGAAGTTCACGTCGTCGCAGTCAAAGGCAAAGCCCTTGGGGAACTGCTCCTCGGGCAGGTAGTAATGGCAGAAACCTGGCAGCAGGGAAGGGATTGCGCGTGAAGGTCCCAGCCTCGGGACCTCCAGGCCTCCGCCCCATGCCCCTAGATGTCTGCATCGCCCACATTCCATCTCCTCATTAGCAAGACGGTCGGTCAGCACTCATTTCCTAGGATGCCTTTCCTTCTCATCCATTCATTCATTCATTCATTCATACATTCATTTACAGTCCATTCAACCCTCTTCGCTCTCTAGGGACCCCATAGCCGGCCCAGTGCCTGCCCCAGCAGCCCCGCACCAAGCACACGCTCGCCCAGGCCGCCGAGCTCAAGGTAGGCGTTCTGGAAGGCCTCCTTCATCTCCTCGTCCAGAGGCTGCTCCTTTCCCTGCAGCAGGATGGTGGAGCAGCGGTCCAGGATGCGCTCGGGGGCACCCTTCATCACCAGCAGGTATCGGTTGTCGTTGGGGTCCTCAGTCTCATGGATGGAGAGCTGGGGACCGAGCAGAGGGTGGCGTGCCTGAGCCATGCAGACACTGGGAAGCTCCCTGCACCATCCTGTACCCAGTCTAGAGCCACGGGTTCCAGGATAGACCCACACCAGGGCTCCCCCAGAGGGGTGACTCTCTCTCAGAGACTTCTGCTCATTCCTGTCTACTTCTATCTCACGGATTTTTTTTTTTTTTGAGATGGAGTCTCAAAAAAAAAAAAAAAAAAATCTCTGTCACCCAGGCTGGAGTGCAGTGGCACAATCTTGGCTCACTGCAACCTCTGACTCCTGGGTTCAAGTGATTCTCCTGCCTCAGCCCCCTGAGCAGCTGGGATTACAGGCACCATCACCACACCCAGCTAACTTTTTTATTTTTAGTAGAGACAGGATTTCACCATGTTGGCCAGGCTGGTCTCGAACTCCTGGCCTCAAGTGATCTCTCCGCCTCAGCCTCTCAAAGTGCTGGGATAACTGGAATGAGCCACTGCACCTGCCTCTCCCAACCCCTCTGCCCTTTTTTTTTAAGGGTCCTGGCTGGGTTCGGTGGCTCACACCTGTAATCCCAGCACTTTGGGAGGCTGAGTCAGGCGGATCACCTGAGGTCAGGAGTTCGAGACCAGCCTGACCAACATGGAGAAACTCCATCTCTACTAAAAATACAAAATTAGCGGGGCATGGTGCTGGACACTTGTAATCCCAGCTACTCGGGAGGCTGAGGCAGGAGAATCACTTGAACCCAGGAGGCAGAGGTTGTGGTGAGCTGAGATGGCATCACTGCACTCCAGCCTGGGCAACAAGAATGAAACTGCGTCTCAAAAAAAGAAGGAAAGAAAGGAAGAAAAAAAAGACAGGGTCTTGCTTTATCACTCAGGCTGGAGAACAGTGGCGAGATCACAGCTCACTGCAGCCTCGACCTCCCAGGCTCATTCGATCCTCCCACTTAGTCTCCCACGTAGCTGGGACCATAGGCGCACACCACCACGCCTGGGTAATTTTTTGTAGAGACGTGCTCTCCCGATGTTGCCCACACGGGTCTCAATCTCCTGAGTTCAAGCTATCCTCCTGCCTCAGCCTCCCAAAGTGCTGGGATTACAGGCATGAGCAACCACGCCCAGCCGTATGCATCCATTTTTACGAAATGTCCAGAGTAGGCAAATCCATACAGACAGAAAGTAGGTTAGTGGTTGCTTAGATCTGGGAGTGTGGGGGAGGAGGGGGCGGGTGACAGCTGAGTGATGCGGGGTTTCTTTTTGGAGGTGATGAAAACGCTCTAAAATTGACTATGGGGACGGCTGTCTATATCTGAGAATATACTAAAACTATTATACACTTAGATGGACGATCTATGGTATGTTAATTATATCTTAATAAAGTGATTTTAAAAGCTCTGAGTCAACTCCTGTCTCCCTTTGGCTCAGAGCCCCCTGGAGGCTTGTGTGCTCCTCAGAGTCACAGCCAAGTCCTCTCCACGCCTGTGGCCCGACAGGATTTGGCCAGCACCCATTGCTCCCAGCACGCTCCCTGGCTCTCGGCCCTTCCGCACTGGCTGGCTGGCTGGTGATCGGATGTGTCAACACACTCCCACCTCTGGGCCTTTGCACGGGCTATGTCTGCTGCCCCAACGCTCTTCCCTCAGACACCTGCAGGGATCCCGCCCTCAGCACCACAACCACTACGATTACCTCCTCCTGCCTTTGTTATTGTCTGTCTTCTGGAACCAGGGCGTAAGTCCCAGAGAGGGGGACTTGGTTTCACTAACTACCGTGTGTATACCCAGTAGCCAAAACAGAGCCTAATGTGGTGGCTGCTCAAAAAATGTTTGCTGAATGGGCCGGGCCTGGTGGCTGATGCCTGTCATCCCAGCACTTTGGGAGGCCGAGATGGGTGGATCACTTGAGATCAGGAGTTCGAGACCAGCCTGGCCAACATGGTGAAATCCCATCAATACTAAAAATACAAAAATTAGCTGGGCGTGGTGGTGCATGCCTCTAATTCAGCTACTTGGGAGGCTGAGGCACAAGAATCACTTGAACCTGGGAGGCGGATGTTCCAGTGAGCCGAGATCACACCACTGCATTCCAGCCCGGGCGAGAGCGAGACTCCGTCTCAAAAAATTTTTTGCTGAATTGATCGCAAGTTGCTCCTCTGCCCCAAGAGGTCTCCTGATGGTTTCCACTCTCTGCTATAGGCAGATTTTTTTTTTTTTTTTTTGAGAAAGGGTCTCTCCCTGTCACCCAGGCTGGAGTGCAGTACCTGATCTAGGCTCTCTGCAGCCTCAACCTCCCCGGCTCAGGCAATCCTACTGCCTCAGCTTCCCAAATAGCTGAGACAACAGGCACATACCACCCCACCTGGCTTTGTTTGTTTGTTTGTTTGTCTGAGACAGAGTTTCACTCTTGTTGCCCAGGCTGGAGTGCAATGGCACGATCCTAGCTCACGGCAACCTTCGCCTCCCGGGTTCAAGTGATTCTCCTGCCTCAGCCTACCGAGTAGCTAGGATTACAGGCACGCGCCAACATGCCTGCCTAATTTTGTATTTTTAGTAGAGATGGGGTTTCTCCATGTTGGTCAGGCTGGTCTGGAACTCCTGACCTCAGGTGATCCACCTGCCTCGGCCTCCCAAAGTGCTGGGATTACAGGTGTGAGCCACCGCGCCTGGCCTATACCTGGCTAATTAAAAAAAAAAAAAAAAATTGTACAGATGGGGTTTCACCATCTTGCCCAGGCTGGTCTTGAACTCCTGGCCTCAAGCGGTCCTCTGCCTCAGTCTCCCAAAATGCTGGGGTTAGAGGTGTGAGCCACCACGCCCAGAATGCAGGAAGATCTTTACTCCTCAGCCTCTCACTCCAACAGGAATCTGGCTCCCACTCTCAAGTTCTCCCTGTTCCTCTCCCCACCAGGTGAGTATTATCATTCCCGTTTTACAGATGGGAAAATCAAGGCTCTATGACACCTCTTTACAGGCATCATAGGGAACCTGAGGGCCAGGCTGGCTCTCCTGGAAAGCCCAGAGTACCTGGTATTTGTTGGTGGAATTGAAGGGAATCTCAGCCACTTTCTTGTTGCGCTCACGCATCAGCTTCACGGAGCCAGAGGACAGCTCAATGCACTTGAGCAGGGCAGACTCAGAGGCATCCCCAGCCACATCCCTCTGCAGGGAGAGAGGGTCGTCAGAGCCGGGGCAACGGAGGGGAGGACACAGGTAGGGCCGAGGTGAGGCCGGCAGCTGAACCCACCTTGAGCACAGGAATGTTGTCCTGACCGCCCTTGAAGACAGCACGATTGCAGAGCCCAGCGATGTGAGACAGGGCCACCCAGGTGTGTGAGCTTTTGTCGAACGAGGTCCCTGCGGGAAGCACGTGTAAGGGCCAGGGGCTCCTGGAGCCAGCCCCTCATGGTCCGCGCCAGGGGCCTGTGCTCACCTGACTGGTCCTCCGTGGTGTCAGCCTCGTGGATCTGGTTGTCAAACCACATGTGGGCGACCGTCATGCGGTTCTGAGTGAGGGTCCCCGTCTTGTCTGAGCAGATGGTGGACGTGGAGCCCAGAGTTTCCACGGCCTCCAGGTTCTTCACCAGGCAGTTCTTCCGGGCCATACGCTTGGCGGTCAGCGTCAGACACACCTGGACAATGAGCAAGGGCAGGCGAGTTACAGGGAGAAGCCTGGCGGCAGGGCTGGACGAGTGACATGAGGGCCACAGCCCAGCTGCCCAGCCCCCAGAGAATCTGAAGGGCCTAGAAAAGAACAAGGTGGCACCCAGAAATGCCAACCCCATGTTCAGACCAACAGAAACAGGGCAGAGATGCCCAGAGACAAGACTGTTCATAGCAGCCATATGCATAATAGTGTAAAATGGCCGAGTGCGGCGGCTCACGCCTGTAATCCCAGCACTTTGGGAGGCCGAGGCAGGCAGATCACGTGAGGTTGGGAGTTTGAGACCAGACTGACCAACATGGAGAAACCTCGTCTCTACTAAAAACACAAAATTAGCCGGGCGTGATGGTGCATGCCTGTAATCCAGCTACTTGGGAGGCTGAGGCAGGAGAATCGCTTGAACCCAGGAGGCGGAGGTTGCAGTGAGCTGAGATCGCGCCATTGCACTCCAGCCTGGGCAATGAGAGCGACAATCAGTCTCAAAAAAAAAAAGTGTAAAATGGCCAGGTGTGGTGGATCACGTCTGTAATCCCAACACTCTAAAAGGCCAAGGCACAAGGATTGCGTCAGCCAAGGAGTTTGACACATGCCTGGGCAACACAGTGAAACCTCATCTCTACAGATTTTTTTTTTTTAATTAGCCAGGCATGGTGGTATACACCTGTAGTCTTACCTACTTGGGAAGCTCAGGCAGGAGGATCGCTTGAGCCCAGGAGTTCAAGTCTGCAGTGAACTCCGACGGCACCACTGCACTCCAGCCTGGGCGACAGAGCGAGACCCTGTCTTAAAAACTGTCCAGGCCAGGTGCCATGGCTCACGCCTGTAATCCCAGCACTTTGGAAGGCCAAGGTGGGTGCATCACTTGTATTAGGAGTTCGAGACCAGCCTGGCTAACATAGTGAAACCCCAACTCTACTAAAAGTACAAGAATTAGCTAGATGTGGTGATGCACACCTGTAATCTCAGCTACTTGGGAGGCTGAGGCATGAGAATCCCCTGAACCCAGGAGGCAGAGGTTGCAGTGATCCGAGATTGCAACAATGTACTCCAGCCTGGGCAATAGAGTGAGACTCTGACTCAAAAAAAAAAAAAAAAAAAAGTCCAAAACTGCCAATGACTCAGCTGTCCACTAACAGCAGAAAAGATAAACTGTGGACGATGGAATACTATACATTGACAAAAACAAATACATTACTGCTACCTGTACCTGCACAGGTGAAGGTCAAAACGTGTTTAGCCAGAAAGAGCCAGAAATGAGTTCATACTGAATTAGTTCACTAACACAAAGTTTGAAATCACGCAAAGTTAATGTATGCTGTTGGCAGCCAGATTAGGGGTTTTCCTTGGGTTGGGGGGGCAGGGGCTAAATAAGGTCTTGAGCTGACATGACTGTTCAGTTTGCCCAAAATCATCAGACTGTATGTTGACAATATGTGCAATTCTTCGTGTGTAAAAATCAATTTGACATAGGGTAGCTTTGAACATGCTAATATGGAAAATATGGCAAACTTTTTTTTTTTTTCTTTTTGAGATACAGTCTTGCTCTGTCGCCCAGGCTGTGGTGCAGTGGTACAGTCTTGGTTCACTGCAACCTCCGCCTCCCAGGTTCAAGCGATTCTCCTGCCTCAGCCTCCGGAGTAGCTGGGATTACAGGTGCCCGCCACCATGCCCAGCTAATTTTTGTATTTTTAGTAGAGACGGGGTTTCACCATATTGGCCAGGCTGGTCTTGTACTCCTGACCTCAAATGATCTGCCCACCTCGATTTCCTAAAGTGCTGGGATTGCAGGCGTGAGCCACCCTGCCAGGCCCTAATATGGAAAACTTCATATAAAACATTAAGCAAAAGAATGAAGGAGGAGAATGGTATTTCCAGGATAGTCCCTGCCATGTACCTTGAGGACAGTATTTAGTCAATATGCTCACAGCTGTCAGGGGGACCTCGCAGAGAATGGACTTCTGGGGTGAAGCTGGCAGCAAAGCAGCCAGAAGAAAACTTTAAAAAAATTATTATTTTTTTTATTATTACTATTTTCTTGAGATGGAGTGTCCCTCTGTCACACAGGCTGGGGCACAGTGGTACAGCCTCAACCTCTCAGGCCAGCCTCCCAAGTAGTTGGGACTACAGGCACATACCACCATGCCGGCTAATTTTTAATTTTTTTTTTTTAGACGGAGTCTCATGCTCTTGCCACCCAGGCTGGAGTGCAGTGGTGCAATCTTGGCTCACTGCAACCTCCGCCTCCTAAGTTCAAGCTATTCTCCTGCCTCAGCCTCCCCAGTAGCTGGGATTACAGGCATGTGCCACCACGCCCGGCTAATTTTGTATTTTCAGTAGAGACAGGATTTCACTATGTTGGCCAGGCTGGTCTTAAACTCCTGACCTCAGGTGATCCTCCCGCCTGGGCCTCCCAAAGTGTTGGGATTACAAGCGTTAGCCGCTGTGCCTGGCCTCGTTTTTGGTTTTTTAACTTGATGTATGCTTCAGACTTTTCATCATGAGTGAGCCGTTCTTCATTTCGTGAGTGAACTTAACAAGCAATAGGATTGCTGGCTCTTTATGGCTCGCCAGCGTTTCTCAAGGTATTTGTCTGTTTCTTCTTTGATTGTTTGCTTTGTTAATGAGGCCCTCTGAGTCAGGCCCCTTCTCATTCAGGATCTAGGAGGTTCAGCCCTCAGTGCCCAACTTGTCTTTCACCAAAACACTGTGATCTAGGACCCCAGCCCCTCCTTCCTCAAACTCAGGAGCCCAGGCCCCCAGCCCCTCCTCCTTCAGATTCAGCAGTCCAGGCCCCCAGCCCCTCCTCCTTCAGACTCAATAGTTCAGCCCCCCAGCCCCTCCTCCCTCAGACTCAGCAGTCCAGGCACTCAGCCCCTCCTCCCTCAGACCCAAGAGCCCAGGCCCCTGGCCCCTCCCCACCCAGACCCAGGAGCCTGGCCTTACCGTGACAGTGGCCAGCAGACCTTCTGGGACATTGGCCACAATGATGCCGATGAGGAAGATGACAGCCTCCAGCCAGGAGTACCCAAGAATGAGGGAGAGGATGAAGAAGGAGACGCCCAGGAAGACAGCCACGCCGGTGATAAGCTGGATGAAGTGCTCAATCTCGATGGCGATGGGCGTCTTGCCCACCTCCAGCCCTGATGCCAGGGTGGCGATGCGGCCCATGACGGTGCGGTCGCCCGTGGCCACCACCACGCCCCGAGCTGTGCCTGCAGGCCAGAGGGGTTAGGCTGAGGAGGGTGGCTCAGGGAGGTTAGAAGGCCCTGACCCCCTTAGACACGTCCCTCTGTCTGCCCCAGCTGCGTTTCTTCTTTGCACTCGCCTCACCTTCCACACAGTTGGTAGAAAAGAAGGTGATGTTCCGAGTCTCCAAGGGGTTGTCATGCGTGCAGTCGGGAGAGCGAGTCTGGGGCTCGGATTCGCCAGTCAGGGAGGAGTTGTCCACCTGGAAGCAGGCGCAGCAGAGAGAGGGCTCAGTCCAGGGCCTGGGACAGGGGGGCATTTGCGCAGGGGGCACGGGGCTGAAGCCCATGTGCCTGGAGATCACAGCTAGAAGCCTGGGTGCCCAGTGGGCATGTGGTGTGTGGGAGGCCAGGGGCTGGGATCTTGAAGGGTGAGGACTTCAAGGGTGGGGAGGACAGAGGGCTGCTGGCCAAGGTCCACGGTCCCTAACGATCTTGAAGGGTGAGGACTGGGCCTGGACTTCTGACTGCTGAGTGAGGAGGGGACCCGGGTCTAAACTCCTGGGTCTGAGGGAGGAAGGGCCTGGGGTCTAAACTCCTGGGTCTGAGAGAGGAGGGGCTGGGCCTGGACTCCTGGGTCTGAGGGAGGAAGAGCTGGGGGTCTGGACTCCTGGGTCTGAGGGAGGAGGGGCTG
>PVKV010043059.1:0-10312 GCA_004027835.1 Alouatta palliata | reverse complement strand
AGCACTTTGGGAGGCCGAGGCGGGTGGATCACGAGGTCAAGAGATCGAGACCATCCTGGTCAACATGGTGAAACCCCGTCTCTACTAAAAATACAAAAAAAATTAGCTGGGCATGGTGGCACGTGCCTGTAGTCCCAGCTACTCGGGAGGCTGAGGTAGGAGAATTGCTTGAACCCAGGAGGCAGAGGTTGCGGTGAGCCGAGATCGCGCCATTGCACTCCAGCCTGGGTAACAAGAGCGAAACTCCGTCTCAAAAAAAAAAAAAAAGAAATGGAGAAAAGAGGCTGAGCACAGTAGCTCACATCTGTAATCCCAGCACTTCGGGAGGCTGAGGCAGGAGGATCACCTGAGGTCAGGAGTTCGAGACTAGCCTGGCCAATATGGTGAAACCCCATCTCTACTAAAAATACAAAATTTGGCTGGGCGTGGTGGCAGTCGCCTGTAATCCCAGCTACTCAGGTGGCTGAGGCAGAATTGCTTGAGCCTGGGAAGCGGAGGTTGCAGAGAGCTGAGATTGTGCCACTGCACTTTAGCCTGGGTGACAGAGCGAGACTCTGTCTCAAAAAACAAACCAACCAAAAGCAAAACAAAAGAAATGGAGAAAAGACCAGGGTGCAGGGAAAACAGAGGGGAAAAGAGAACGTGTAGAGAATTTCAACTGGGGAGACAGGCAAAGGCTAGGTCATGTAGAGCTTTTTATGTCATTTAAATAATTTTGATTTTCACCTTTAGAGGTCTGGGAGCCTATTGAAAGGTTGAAGTAAGTAAGTGATAGGATCAACTTTATATTTTAAAAAGGTTACTCTAGCTGCTATGGAGAGGTGCAGAGACTGGTGTGAGAAACCAGTTAGGAGGCTGCCACTGTGGGTAGGGTGAGAGAGAAGACGGTAGCTTGAACTCAGGTGCTGGCAGTAGAGATAAATTGCACAGGTAGAAAGAATTGACTAGATGTGGTGATGGGCTAGATACAGGGGTGGTGGTGAGGAAAAAGGGTTAGTCAAGGATGGGTTGTGCAACTGGAATAATGGAGCTACTCTTTGCTGAGATGAAAAATATTGCAGGAAGACCAGGTTTGGTTGGAGAGATTGTTGGTTTTGAAACGTGGGTTTGAGATATCTTTGAACCAATCAAGTGGAGATATTGAGTAGTCAATTGTAGATGGGCGTAGACTTTAAAGGGATGGTCTGGACTTAAGATATCCGTTTGGAAGACATCAATGTAGTGATAGATGGTAATTGAAGGGGATAGATGAGTACTGATACAATTGACTTAATCCAATGCAACAGAACTTCCACTCTAAAGCTGCTTTCAACAAGGTTGTCAATAATCCTTTTGCAAAATCCAGCTGTTAGTTTCCAATTGCTCTCTTCTCCTCTTGGCAGCAATTGACTCTAATTATGCCCTGCTTCTTGAAATTTTCTTCCTTTGGTATGGGGTTGCCATTCTCTTGGTTTTCCTTCAACCCCTGTGGTCCCTTCTTCTCTGTTTCTTTTGTGGGTTCCTTTTCTGCCTGTCACTTAATTTTTTTGTTGATAGTGGTGTTTTGTCTAGGCCTTTCCTTATTCTCTGCACTCCTCCTGGGCCATCTTATCTACTGTGCAATTACAGTAGTCTCTTTAATACATCAATCCGATAGATCATTCCTCTTCTGAAAACCCTTCAGTGGCTCCCTCACTGCCCTTAGGACAAAGTCTAAAGTTCTATAAAGTTTGTATGCCCTGCTTACCTCTCCAGCCTGGTCTCTTACCACTCTGCCCTTGGCATCTATGTCTTCGCCATAAGGAACCTCTTGGAGTTTTCCCAATGTTTGTGGGATTTTGACCATGTTCTTCCTTCTGGTTGGAATCACTCTTCCTCTTCCATTCACCCAATGTTTACTCATCCTTCAGGTCTCAATTTAGGTATTACTTCTTCTGGAAAGCCTTCCTTGAGCTCCAAGTCTGGGACAGAGCAATCTGAGAGCACTCCACACGGGATCATCACTGCCCATTGGTTGTGTTCCCTCTTACAGCATGAGTGCCATGAGGGAAGAGAACACAAATTATTTCACAGTTGTATCTCCCCTAGAGCAGACACATAGATATTTGTGCAGTAAACTAAGGAATGGAAGAAAAGACCTTGAGAGAGAAGATGACTTCTTATTGTAAGTAGATAAAATGAAATGTTTTCATATCAAATGATGTGTTTCCCATTTCTTTTATCGCTAATCTCTCTCCATGACTTCAGCAGCAGCAGCAATGGCAACAGCAAGTGCTTTATAGATGCACTGCCCTCTGTGTAGGGATGATAACAGAGTGATCAAACTTAACTTTTCCGCTTTGGAACCCTTAACTAGAGCTTTTAAAATTTATAGCAGAGAGCTGGGTGCAGTGGCTCATGCCTGTAATCCCAGCACTTAGGGAGGCTGAGACAGGTGGATCACCTCAGGTCAGGAGTTGGCCAACATGGTGAAACCCTGTCTCTACTAAAAATACAAAAATTAGCCAGGTATAGTGGTGCATGCCTGTAGTCCCAGCAACTCGGGAGGCCAAGGTAGGAGAATCACTTTAACCTGGGAGGCAGAGGTTGCAGTGAGCTGAGATCACGCCACTGCACTCTAGCCTGGGTGACAAATCAAGACTCTGTCTCAAAAAAAAAAAAAAAAAAAAAAAGAAAGAAAGAAAAAGAAAAAAGAACATCAGGAGAAGAGGGCTGGGAGGAGAATCCTAAGAGAATGAGTTTAAAACTTACAATGATTGATAGCTGGGCATGGTGTCTCACGCCTGTAGCCCTAGCACTTTGGGAGGCTGAGGCAGGAGGATTGCTTAAGCCCAGGAGTTCAAGACCAGCTTGGGCAATAATAGTGAGATGGGTCTCTACAAAAAATTAAAAAATTATCTGGGCATGGTGGTGCATGCCTATTGTCCCAGCCACTTGGGTGGTAGAGGTGGGAGAATTGCTTGAGCCTAGGAGGTCGAGGTTGCAGTGAGCCATGACCATGCCACTGCACTCCCGTCTGAGCAACAGAGTGAGACCCTGTCTCAAAAATACAAACACACACACACACAAAAAAACCCTTGCAATGATTACATTATTATTATTTTTTAAGTCATCCAGCCCAAAGTGTCAGATTGAGTTATCTTGATTGGTGAGGTTAATTCATTTTTTTAGCTATCAGTAGAAATGAGAGCTGACGAACTAAGTTGACAAATAAAGAAAATAACATTCCTCACCTGAGTCTATGTCTTGGAATTGTAAACAGGCATGCTGCACAAGTAAAGGTCAGAAAGGGGAGCACGATACTTTCCAAGGACTGACCTGATTTCCTGTGATTACTTAGACCATGATGTCAGCTTGGTCTTGGCCAGCTTGGGGCATGGTTTGCAAAGGATGATCAAGCATTGGAAAGTGCAAGTCTGCAAATGAGCCCAGATAAAGTCTCAAATCAGATGGGGAATTCTAATAGGTGGGGATAGGCAGAGGTAGGGTACAGAGGACTGAAGAGAGTTATGCCTCGAGCTCCCTTTGTGGGTTCTAAGAGTCCCTAGGGATGTTCTAAGCTGAGCAATGCTGTGAGTGCATACTGCTGTTGACTAAATTGAGAAAGTAGAACCGATTTGAGAACACAGAAATATTACATCCATTTATCTTTGTCCAATTGGGACTCAAACCAGCACTTATTTATGGACCATCCCTCTCAAACTATTTTTAACTTGCAAACCCAAATTCCATTAAAAACTGGGCCCATATGAATGACTCAGACTCATCTGGAAGCAGTCTGGGACCAACCATGATTCTCACTTCCTTTGACTTTACCAGTCAATAACCACTTTTTGTTCCAAGAAGCTCATGCCACTAACCCCTGGGAATATACAGACCTTTGAGAAAGTGTCTTAATTTGTTCAGCAGCAATAAGAAAAACAGGGAGGCCGGGCGTGGTGGCTCACGCCTGTAATCCCAGCACTTTGGGAGGCCGAGGCGGGTGGATCACGAGGTCAAGAGATCGAGACCATCCTGGTCAACATGGTGAAACCCCGTCTCTACTAAAAATACAAAAATTAGCTGGGCATAGTGGCACGTGCCTGTAGTCCCAGCTACTTGGGAGGCTGAGGCAGGAGAATTGCCTGAACCCAGGAGGCGGAGGTTGCGGTGAGCCGAGATCACGCCATTGCACTCCAGCCTGGGCAACAAGAGCGAAACTCCGTCTCAAAAAAAAAAAAAAGAAAAACAGGGAAAGAAAAAGCATCTGACTACAGCCATCTACCTAAAATAAATTTTGATGGCATTTGTTTAATACTAATAACTGAGGGGAAGGCTTTGAGGTTCCTCAGTTGAATTGCACTGGAAACTGAATTATACTAGAAAACCCAGGGCACTCAGAAAAGAATAGGTTTTGTGTACATCTTTGAAGCTGTAGACATTTGAGATCAGTTTTCGGTATCTCAGCCTAATTTACCTGTGCTGAGGCACACAGCTAGTAGCTAGTCATGTCAACTATGATGGCTTCTGAAACTTCCAGGGTGTGAAGACATCAGACCTTGTTTGAATTCTGGTCCATCTTTTTCTAATTGTGTGAACTTGGATGAGGTATTTAACTTCCTCATCTGTAAATCGGGGATAATTTTCCAGAAATAAATTGTGATGAGAAATCAAATAGTACATGTCAGGTGCATGACAACTGGTGCCAGATAAGGGCTCAATAAATGTTAGCTTTCTGTTATTATTTTACTTGTTTTGTATGTAGGCAAACCTTGCCTTAGGTAAAGCATAATGTATGAAAATCTAGATTTGCATAAAATGTTAATGGAGAAGATTATTTGCATTACAAAAGGATTCTTCGGTTTATGAAAGAACTGGTAACAGGGTTTCTTTTAAAAAGTCAACTTCCCAATATGTCTAAAATGATTTGATTCACACAAAACTGGGCTTATATAATGTTTTAGGAACACAGCTAGCAGACAAAGCACAGGATATCTATAGTACAATCATTCAGGCCAGGTCTGAGCCACTGTGACAAGTTAACAATTACGATCCTGGGTATTCTCCACGCCCCTTTATGAAGGGATTAGATGGATTCTCTGTGGGTTCAACGGGCAGATCTGGGACCAATGGGTGGAAGACATGGGGCAGAGAGGGGGAGTAGATGTTAGCTCGATATAATGAAAAGCTCCCTACGAAACCACTGCTGCCCAAAGCTGGAATGGGTTACCTCTACGGTGGCAAATTTCCCAACATGAGATATTCAAGTAAAAGCTAGATATCAACTTGTTATGACTGTTAGAATGATTACTGCATGAAATCGGGAGGTGAAGTAGGTCAGTGTTTCCCAACCCTAAACACGCTAAATTTACAATGCAAACTGGATCAGCTCTCTACCATGGATACCAGAGAGAGGTTAAGGAAGGTGGTAGAGAGAGGCTATTCAAAAGAAGAGATGGGGATAAAGGAAATGAATTGAAAAAAATACTGCTTCTTTGGCTGGGAAATACTAGATTAAATGACCTTTAAGATTTCTTCTAATTTAGGCCAGGCATGGTGGCTCACGCCTGTAATCCCAGCACTTTGGGAGGCTGAGGCAGGTGGATGTTAGATCACCTGAGGTCAAGAGTTTGAGACCAGCCTGGCCAACATGGTGAAACCCTGTCTCTACTAAAAATACAAAAATTTGTCAGGTGTGGTTGCACATGCCTGTAATCCCAGCTACTGGGGAGGAAGCAGGAGAATCATTTGAACCTGGGAGGCGGAGGTTGCAGTGAGCCAAGATCGCACCACTGCACTCTAGCCTGGGCAACAAGAGCAAAACTCCGTCTCAAAAATATATATATATTTCTTCTAATTTAAATATTCTAAAACTCTCAGATTGTTTCATAGACATTATTTTAACTATATTACTGGGAGAATTTTCCTATTTTGCATATGGAAAACTACAACATAACACCTAAAGAAAGAGGTAAAGTTCAGGCGCAGTGGCTCACACCTGTAATCCCAGTACTTTAGGAGGCTGAGGTGGGTGGATCACGAGGTCAGGAGATTGAGACCATCCTGGCTAATGTGATGAAACCCCGTCTCTACTAAAAATACAAAAAAATTAGCCGGGTGTGGTGGCACGCACCTGTAATCCCACCTACTCGGGAGGCTGAGGCAAGGGAATCACTTGAATCTGGGAGGCGGAAGTTGCAGTGAGCTGAGATTACACCACTGCACTCCATCCTGGGCAACAGAGTGAGACTCTATCTCAAAAACAAAACAAAACAAAAAGAAAGAGGTAAAATGGGAAAAGAATTGAGACATCCTGACCCTTTTAGACCTTTGATTCCACAGTTTCTTTCCAATTGGTAAGAATAAAAGTTGGGGAAACAGAAGTCAGAAGTGGCATTAAAGCTAGAACAGATGAAAATCAAATTGACTTTATTATTATTTTGAGACAGAGTCTCATTCTGTCACCAGGCTGGAGTGCAGTGGCACGATCTTGGCTCACTGCAACCTCCACCTCCCTGGTTCAAGTGATTCTCCTGCCTCAGCCTCTGAGTAGCTGGGACCACAGGTGTGTGCCACCATGCCCAGCTAATTTTTGTATTTTTTTAGTAGAGACGGGGTTTCACCATGTTGGCCAGGATGGTCTCGATCTCTTGACCTCATGATCCGCCCATCCCGGCCTCCCAAAGTGCTGGGATTCCAGGCGTGAGCCACCATGCCTGGCCTTGACTTTATTATTTTAAAATAATAATAATTATTATTATTTTGAGACAGAGTCTTGCTCTGTTGCCAGGCTGGAGTGCAGTGGCACGATCTTGACTCACTGCAACCTCCACCTCCTGGGTTCAAGCAATTCTCCTGCCTTAGCCTCCCTAGTAGCTGGGACTATAGGCACACGCCACCACACCCGGCTAATTTTCGTATTTTTAGTAGAGATGGGGTTTCGCCATGTTGGCCAGGATGGTCTCGATCTCTTGACCTTGTGATCTGCTTGCCTCGGCCTCCCAAAGTGCTGGGATTACAGGTGTGAGCCACCGCACCTGGCCATTATTATTATTTTTTGAGACGCGGTCTCACTCTGTTGCCCAGGCTGGAGTGCAGCAATGCAATCTCAGCTCACTGCAATCTCCACTTCCCACGTTCAAGCAATCCTCCCACCTCAGCCTCATGAGTAGCTGGGACTACAGGGGCTCACCACCAAGGCCTGGCTAATTTATTTTTTGTAGAGGCAGGGCTTTGCCATGTTGGCCAGGCTGGTCTTGGGCTCCTGAGCTCAAGCAATCTGCCCGCCTTAGCCTCCCCAAGTGCTGGGATTACAGGTGTGAGCCAATGTGCCTGGCCTAATTTTAAATTTATTTTTTTAAGACAGAGTCTTACTATGTTTCCCAGGCTGGTCTCCAACTCTTGGGATCAAGCAATCCTCCCACGTAGGCCTCCCCAAGTGCTGGGATTACAGGTGTGAGCCAATGTGCCTGGCCTAATTTTAAATTTATTTTTTAAAGACGGAGTCTTACTATGTTTCCCAGGCTGGTCTCCAACTCTTGGGATCAAGCAATCCTCCCACGTAGGCCTCCCCAAGTTCTGGGATTACAGGTGTGAGCCAATGTGCCTGGCCTAATTTTAAATTTATTTTTTTAAGACGGAGTCTTACTATGTTTCCCAGGCTGGTCTCCAACTCTTGGGATCAAGCAGTCCTCCCACATAGGCCTCCCCAAGTGCTGGGATTACAGGTGTGACGACTGTGTCCAGCCAAGTCAACTTTCAGAGATCAGTGAAAAATCAGCTCATCTAAGGTTCCAGATTACTAGCTTTAAAGACTACACCTGTATTCCTGGCAAAGTGCTTCAGAAAACTGTAATCACACAAAGACGGAACCAAGATGAACACGTGGAGTCAATGTTCTCTTTAATGGGGCTGCTGGGAGAAGAATTTTTGTCTCAAATTAGCCTACTTGTCTTTCAAATACGGTTGATCATCTGGCTTTTGGATCAATAGGTTTACTTGGCCATACGTGACCAGATTACACTGCTGTTTGTATTCACAAGGCTTCTAGGTCACAAAGAATACATCTCTTCCAGTGGACATCAGCTAGCAGGACAAATCCAGCCCTAGAGACAAGGTAAAAAGCCAGTTACAGACCAGGCATGGTGGCTCATTCCTGTAATCCCAGCACTTTGGGAGGCCGAGGTGGGTGGATCATGGGAGATCCGGTGTTCAGGACTAGCCTGGCCAACATGGTGAAACCCTATCTCTACTACAAATACAAAAATTAGCCGGGTATGGTGGCGCACGCCTGCAATCCCAGCTACTTGGGAGGCTGAGGCAGGAGAATTGCTTGAACCCAGGAGGCGGAGATTGCAGTGAGCTGAGATCGTGCCACTGCACTCCAGCCTGGGCAACCAGAACAAAACTCCTCAAAAAAAAAAAAAAGCCAGTTACAGAGGGAAGAACCACTTTGTGATATAGATTTTATTGGCTATCTAGGCAGAGGAAAAATTGGACAATAATAGGAAAGGAATGAAATCTCCTGGGCTGGCCCAGCACCTGCTACTGGTGGATGAGAAATCAGACTTTGTGCAAAGGGTGACTTGGCCAGGAAAAACAGGAAGTTAGCCAGTTTCAGTCAGTTATTCTAAGGAGAGGAAGAAAACAGGGAATAAAGGTGAAGAAGGAAATACTCTAGTTATACAAACTTTGGTATCATCCCAGGAAAAGAATGTCTCCATTCTTGTAAGTCTTAGAAAGAGGAAGAACAGATGCTGTAGTCCAAGAATTGCACAAAAGTCAGCACCACCATGGTCTCTAATTGCCCCCATTAGCCTAATAATATTCCACTGCTAGAACATCCCTGTCTGACCTGTGATAAGAAAGCAGGGGAAGTGAGTGGTGAAGCTGCCCCAGATTCTGTGCTCCAGGTGGAGAAGGCCTCAAGAAGGTGAAGGGATGAGCTAATCTGAGCCTCACGGCCCCATTTCCAAGGATGTGATTAGTGGAGAGGCACCTGGGACCTGCTCCATTTCAGGAAACCCGGTTATGGGAACTGGTAGGGGACAGACTTTGCTCAGGACCCGAGAGAAGCAGTTAACCCTTTCCTACTGTCTGGTGGGAAACAGCTTAATAGTTGCTTAATTCTTTCCCAGGGGAGAGAGTTCTCAAATAGACTTCCTTTTGCATGAGGCTGGAAAAGGGGACCTCATGGATATTTTCCACTTAAGTTCCTAGGGTCAGCCTCTTCAGGGCATTTGAATGCTCTAGGGGAGCCTGAGAAACAAGGTGGGGCCTAAGAAGTGTCTAGGAGTGATATACACAGAGAAGGCACATTCAAAAGCAAAGATAGCTCAACAGTCCCTAAAATGTCACTGTTCACCGACACTGGGAGCATTTCCTGGGATGTTCTCGGTCCACTCAAACCCTTGTGGGTCAGAATCAATCTTAGACTCTTCTTGTGTGTGAGGGAGTGTCTCAGATAGAGGGTTTCTTTTCAGAATAAACAGGATATCCAAAGTAGACATGTGATATGGTTTGGCTGTGTCCCCACCCAAATTTCATCTTGAATTGTAGTTCTCATAATCCCCATGTGTTGTAGGAGGGACCAGGTGGAGATAATTGAATTATGGAAGCAGTTTCCCCCATCCTGTTTTCTTGATAGTGAATTAGTTCTCAAGAGATCTGATGGTTTTATAAGGGGCTTCCTCCTTCACTGGGCACCATTCTTCCCCTTCCTGCCACCATGTGAAGAAGTATGTGTTTACTTCCCCTTCTGCCATGATTCTAAGTTTCCTGACACCTCCCTAGCCATGATGAACTGTGAGCCAATTAAACTCTTTCTTTTATAAATTACCCAGTCTTGGGTGTGTCTTTATTAGCAGCATGAGAATGGACTAATATGACATGAAACAGTAATCTAAATTCTGAGGTGGGTACAGAAGTGGAAGCAGACTCAATATATCACCTAGTCTAACGACTGGAAAGAACTGGCTCTCTACAGACACTGCCAATAAATGAGACCCGGAAGGCCAGGGCTGAAAATACCTAGGGCTTTACCCAAAGCCTCCTTAGTTGACTTAATTAATTAGGGTGACCTTAGCCATGGGCAGGTCATGTTTAGTTTCTTTTTTTTTTGAGACGGAGTTTCGCTCTTGTTACCCAGGCTGGAGGGCAATGGCGCGATCTCGGCTCACCGCAACCTCCGCCTCCTGGGTTCAAGCAATTCTCCTGCCTCAGCCTCCCGAGTAGCTGGGACTACAGGCACGTGCCACCATGCCCAGCTAATTTTTTTATTTTTAGTAGAGACGGGGTTTCACCATGTTGACCAGGATGGTCTCGATCTCTTGACCTCGTGATCCACCCGCCTCAG
>PVKV010043058.1:0-10312 GCA_004027835.1 Alouatta palliata | reverse complement strand
AAACCCATGTAAGGAGCTGAGTAAAAGATTGAAGACAACTATTCTCTGGAGAAAAATAAAATGGAAATTGTAGTTTATATTGCCTATTAAGTGTATCTGTCCCAGATAGGGTGGGGATTTTGTGTGTGTTAGACCAAGTGTGAAATAAGTAGTATTTTCATGGGGAAGAAAGCTTATTTATGTAATCAATTTTTTTTTTTTGTTGAGGGGGAGGGGTGGGAGATGGAGTCTTGCTCTGTTGCCCAGGCTGGAGTGCAATGGCGCTATCTCAGCTCACTGCAACCTCTGCCTCCTGGGTTAAAGCGATTCTCCTGCCTCAGCTTTCCAAGCAGCTAGGATTAGAGACGTCTGCGACCACACCCAGCTAATTTTTTGTATTTTTAGTAGAGATGGGGTTTTACTATGTTGACCAGACTGGTCTGGAACTCCTGACCTCAGATAATTCACCCTTTAGGCCTCCCAAAGTGCTGGGATTACAGGCGTGAGCCACTATGCCTGGCTATTCATTTAAATTAAACCTTGTTTGCAGTCATGTCCTTGGCCTCACAACTTGCATAGCTGTGTGAAATAAAAAATTTAGGCGTCTGGAAAAAAAAAAAAAAGGTCTGTTAATTCATGCAGTTTTATCCGGTTAAAAAAAAAAAGAAAGAAAGAAAAGAAAAGTAATCACAAAGAGGTTAACTGACTTGTTTAAGGTTACATTCCCACTTGAAAGGGGAGATGTTCCTTGGAGATTTGGTAAAAGGAATAAAAACAGGCTCGGTCCAATGGCTCACTGCTGTAATCTCTGTCTCGTGGGGGGGAAAAAAAAAAAAAAGGGCCGGGGCAGGCATGGTGGCTCACGCCTATAATCCCAGCACTTTGGGAAGCAGAAATGGGTGGATCACTTGAGGTCAGGAGTTTGAGACCAGCCTGGTCAACATGGCGAAACCCTGTCTCTACTAAAAATACAAAAATTAGCTGGACGTGGTGGTGCATGCCTGTAGTTCCAGCTTCTGGGGAGGCTGAGGCAGGAGAATTGCTGTAACTCGGGAGGCAGAGGTTGCAATGATCCAAGATCACACCACTGCACTCCAGTCTGGGTGACATAGTGAGACTCTGTCTCAAAAAAAAAAAAAAAACAAAAAAAACAAAAGGGAAGCAAACAATAGAAAATGAAAGGTGGTCCTGAAGAAATAAAGAAATCACAAAATGACAGTGCCATGGATGCCATGGCAACCCCCATGACCCACATATATACCTCTGGATGGCCTTCCTGAATTAGAAAACCTGAAATAACTGGAAGACCATGAAAAATGAAAGAACAATCAACCCCTGTGGTGCCTAACTAACTTGAGACATTCTTCTACTATTTCTTATTCCAGGCTGAATTGGTAAGGCCATTGGACTTTATAGCCGACCTTGGTCAACTTCATTACTCCAGACCCTACGACCCCCTCCCAACTTGCAAAAAACTACCCTAAACTGTAACTTCTGTAACTTTCCACTGCCTGCTGCAAACCTATAAAACCAACTTCTATCCCACTGCCCTCTGCTGACTCTCTTTTTGGACTTAGCCTGCCCGCACCTGGGTGAATAAACAGCCATGTTGCTCACATAAAGCCTGTTTGAGGGGTCTCTTCATTCAGAGCGTGCATTTTAACATTTGGTGCAGAAAACTCAGGACAGGGGTACTCCTTTGGGGAGACCAGCCCCCTGTCAACGCTCCCTCTCTTGGAAGAGATCAGAGACCTCAACACATCAGACCAGCCTAGCAGCTCCCACTTAGTGTGCCGAACAGCTCTCACCACCTTCAGATTGGGTAAGCAGTCTCCCTCTCTTTTTTCCTTTAAATCCTAATGAGACAAGTCTCGGAGACAAGTCTCCCTGTCTCTTTTCCTTTAAATTCCAAGGAGGCAAGTCTCCCTCTCTCTCTCTTTTCCTTTAAATCCCAAGGAGAAAAGTTTCAGAGACAAGTCTCCCTCTCTAAGTAGAGGCAAAGGAGACACTCTATCCATGCGCTCAAAAATTCCGACGTCGGTCACGGATTCGGGAAGACGGTCTTCCCTTGGTGTGTGGTCAATCATGCGGACGCCTGCCTTGATCACTCACCCACTTTATAGCCCAGGAATCAGTCAGGGACTCTTGCTGAAAACCCTGGTAGTTGCTCGCTCCTCCTAGTCTCTACTCTACTCCTTTCCTTAACTTATCTCCTTCGCTAGGGCAATATTCCGCCCTCTAGTCCCCTGTCTTCACCTCTAGCCTGTGTCCTAAAAAACCTAAAACCTCTTCAACTGTCACCCAATCTGAAACCTAAACATCCCTTTTTTTTTTTTCTGTAACATAGCCTGGCCTCAATACAAATTAGATAATGGTTCCAAATGGCCAGAAAATGGCACTTTCAATTTTTCTATGCTTTGAGACCTAGGCAATTTTTGTCTATAAATGGGTAAATGGTCTAAGGTGCCCAATGTCTAGGCAGTTTTTTATACTTCAATCCCTCCCTAATCTCTGCCGCCAATGCAACCCGTCCCAAATTTTCCTTCTCTTCTTTCCATCTGCCCCTCCTGCCTCTGCCACTGACCCAGAATCCTCCTTGTCCATCAACCCTTCCAACCTTTCTCTTCCCGCCTGTCTAAACCAGGCCCTAATCCAGGCCCATCTCCCACACCCCCGAGTCTCCTTCCTCTTCTTCTGCCCACAACCCACCTCTTTATGTCCCTCCTGTTACCCCCCCACCTCATACCCAATCCAACTTACAGTTTAGTTCCGCAGCTAACTCCTCTGCCCCTGCCCAACAATTCCCCCTTCGAGAGGTGGCTGGAGCCGAAGGCATAGTTAGGATGCACATTCCTTTCTCTTTACCTGACCGTTTCCAAACTGGCCAACAGTTAGGCTCCTTTTCATCAGATCCTACTATACATATACAAAAGTTCCAATACTTCACCCAGTCCCATTACTCACCTGGAGTAACTTAAACGTCATCCTTACTTCTACCCCACCCCTGAAGAATGCTTAATATGCATTTTATCACCCAATCAGCTCCTGACATTACAAAAAGCTACAGAAATTAGAATCTGGCCCTCAAACCCCACAACAGAATCAATCTTGCCTTCAAGGTGTTCAGTAATAGGGAAGAAGCTGCTGCCCGGCAGCATCGCATCTCAGAGCTACAAATGCTTGCCTCTGCCGTAAGACAAACCCCAGCCACACCACCAGCTCACAAAGACTTCAGAGTGCCCAGACTGCAGCGTCCAGCCACCCCTCCCGGACCTTGCTTCAAGTTCAGAAACCCGGCCACTGAGCCAAGGAATGCCCACAGCCCGGATTCCTCCTAAGCCCTGCCTTGTCTGTGTGGGCCCCACTGGAGGCTGGACTGTCCGACTCACGTCGCTGCGGCCTGGCAGCTGAAGACTGATGCTGCCTGAACCTCTCAGAGGCCCCCTGGACCATCACAGATGCCAAGCTTCAGGTAACTCTTACGGTGGAGGGTAAGCCTGTGAGGGGAAGACATTTATTTTCTGCCTGTTGCTTGCTGTTAGAAAAGGTAAAATAGCAAGAAGCTGAAGTCAGCAGTCAGGCAACTAACTGATGCCAGTGGCCTTGCCGCAGTGAGGCCTGAGGGCTGGGAAAATAACTCCCCTTCTGTAACTGGTGTCTATGTTATCTACAAACCTTGAGACTATAGCAAAGAAATGTTCTTCGTCTGACCCAGGAACCTGCGCCCCCCCACATACTCCATGTTTGCACAATCCAGACGCCCCCTCTTAGAGTTGCATCTGCCCCCAAGTGATTTACTGCCTTTGTTCAGCTCCTGTAACCCTTCCCCTTCTTCCATTCCTGCGCATGCCAAATATAAATTAGCAAATCAATATAAATTAGCAAATCAATAAAAGACTGTGAGGTCAGCTGCCCTCTCAATGGGCAATGACACAGTTTCACCTCTGCTCCTCATTTAGAGTTGTAAGCCTTAAAAAGGGAAAGGAACTGCTCTTCAGGGAGCTCAGTTGTTAAGGCATTAGCCTGCTGCAGCTCCCAGATGAATAAAAATTCACTTCCTTACTCAGTATGGTGTTCGAGAAGTTTTGTCCACTACATGGCCTCCTATAAGCCCATCCCCTTCTTAATCAACATGGAGGCCACCCACTCCACGCTGCCTTCTTTCCAAGGACCTGACTCCTTGGTTCCAAAACTGTTGTGGGAATTAACAGCAAGGCCTCCAGGCCTCTCAAAACTCCCCAAGTCTGGTGTCAGATAGGCCAGCAATCCTTTCCACATTCTTTCCTAATCATCCCCACTTGTCTAGTTCTCCTGTTAGGTCAAGATATCCTAGCAAAACTGTCTGCCTCATTAACTATTCCTGGGATACCAGCCACACCTCATTGCTGCCCTCCTCCCTGAATCCGTACCTCCCTCAATAGCTCCCCTTATGTCCCCCTACCTTAACCCTAGGGTGCGGGACACCACCTCCCCATGCCTTGCTACAAGTCACTCACCTCTCATCATCCCCTTAAAACCTAACCACCCTTATCCCATCCAGCACCAGTACCCCATCCCAGCACAAGCCTTAAAAGGCCTAAAGCCTGCTATTACTCACTCACTACAACACGGCCTGTCAGTTCCCACTAACTCTCCCTATAACACCTCCATCCTACCCGTCCATAAACCGGACAAGTCCTACAGGTTAGTCAAAAACCTTCGCCTTATTAATCAGATAGTGCTTCCCATTCACCTGGTTGTATACCAAACCCCTGTGCCCTCCTATCTTCCATACCAACTTCCACAACTCACTATTCTGTTCCTGACCTCAAAAATGTTTTTTTCTAAAGCCCAAATTTCTACGCATCTGTCATAATCCTTCACCAGCATACATGCACTCTCCCTGCCAACCGTATCTAGTTAATTTCCCAAACCCCAACCCCATCCACTAAACAGCTGCTCTCCTTCCTAGGTGTTACAGGATGCTTTCGCCTCTGGATACCAGGTTTTGCCCCCCAATCAAACCACTTTATGAACTTACAAAAGGAAACTTAGCTTCCCCCATTCTTCTCTCTGTTCTTTAAAAAAGGCCTCAGAGACTGCTCCTACTTTAGTGCTCCCCAACTCCTCTCAACCCTTTTTCTCTCTACACAGCAGAAATAAAAGGCTACGCCACTGGAATTCTTACACAGGAGCCAGGTCCACAGCCTGCACCCTTTTCATCCAAACAACTTAACCTCACAGTCCTGGGCTGGCCCTCATGCCTACGTGTGGCAGCAGCTGCCGCCGCCCTGATACTCTTAGAATCCCTCAAAATCACAGGCTGTGCCCACTTACCCTCTATAGCTCTCACAACCTCCAAAGTTTAGTTTTCACTTCACACCTTACACACATACTTTCCACCTCTCGCCTCCTCCAACTTCATTCACTATTCATTGAAGCACCCATAGTAACCATTGCTCTCAGTTCTGACTCAACCCAGCCCCTCACGTAATACCTAACACAAACCCTGAACCCCATGACTGTATCTCCCTAATCCATATAGCATCCTCCCCATTTCCCCATATTCCTTTTTCCTATTCCAGACCCAGACCACACATGGTTTACTGATGGCAGTTCCTCCAAGCCCAGTTGGTTGGCACTGGCCAAAGCTGGCTATGCTGTTGTATCCTATTCATCTATTATCAAGGCTTCCACACTCCCCTTCCACTACTTCTTACCAAGCTAAACTAATTGCCTTAACCCATCCTCTTACTCTTGCCAAAGGACTACATGTTAATATCTACACTAACTTTATGCCTTCTAAATCGTACACCACCATGCTGCCATATGGGCAGAAAGAAAGAGAATTTTCTCACCACACAGGGCTGCTCTATTATCTATGCCCCCTTCATAAAGGCCCTCCTTAAGGCCACTCTCCTCTCAGCCAAAGCCAGAGTTATCTACTGCAGAGGACTCAGGATTCGAGCCACTCCTAAAGAACCCACGGGGCATAGCCCCTTTGAACTCCTATATGGCTGCACGTTTCTGCTTAGGCCTAACCTTATTCCAGACACCAATCCTCTTGGTGACTATCTTCCAGTCCTCCAACTGGTCTGCTAGGCTGCTAATTTCCTCTTACCCACTTCAGATACCCAGCCATGTGAAAACACCCTAGCCGGAAGGTCAGTCCTAGTTAAAAGCCTAACCCCTTGGTCTGTGCAACCTCGGTGGACAGGAACCTTCCTGGTCGTCTATAACACCCCAACCACTGTCCATCTACAAGACCCTCTCCAGTGGGTCCATCATTCCAGGATAAAGCTGTGTCCATCAATCGGCCTGACTCCTCCATCTCCTGCAAGTGGCAAGTACTCTCTCCCCGACTTCTCTTAAACTCATCCGTATCCCTGAAGTGGAAAACTAACCCTACCTAAACCTAACATACCTTTTACTTTCAGTAGGCATCTTTTTCCTAACACTGCTATTTAATGCAGTCACCCCTACTACTTAAACCACACCTCAGAAAATCTGTTTCTATTACTTTCTGTCTAACTGTGCTCAAATTCACTGTACTCATTTACTTTTACATGCCCTGCTTTTATTTAAGTTGCTGGTTTACTTTTCCTCCAGGCAATTCTGGTATTTCATGGTTTTACCCTCAGGCTGCCACCCTTAATTCTGTCTTAGAGTGGATAGATAATCTTCAGTGGCAGGGAACTCTCCAATTCTTCCACCCCAATAAAGTCCTCTTCTTTTCTTTTATACTCACTCTTAATCTTGCTCCCATTCTCTGCTCATGCCCAATCTTATTAATGAAAGTGAGTAGTTACCTACAGATACCACATGCTTCCTCATATACCATGAAAACAAAAGCTCTCTCTCCACAGTTACCCTGCCAAACCCTGCTAGAACCTTTAACAGCCACAGCCCTTGCTGGTTCCCCTGACATTTGGATCCAAAGCTCCAGCCCCCTCAAAACACTTTCTCACCTTTTCAGTTTACACTTCCAGTTCTGTCTAAGCCAAGGACTTATTTTCCTCTGTGGTTCTTCTTCTTACACGTGGCTTGCTATCAACTGGACAGGCTCTTGTACCCTAGTTTTCCTTACTCCCAAAATTCAGTTTCCCAACGGAGACAAAAGCCTTCTCATTCCCCTTGTGGTCCCGACATGACACAAGAGGATCATTTCACTGATCCCCTTACTTGTAGGGTTAGGAACGACTACTGCACTCAGCACAGGCATAGCAGGCCTTACCACTTCAATCGTCACCTTCCGTAACCTCTCTAATGATTTCTCTGCTAGCATTGCAGAATTAATCACTAACCCTTCTTCAAGCTCAAGTAAATTCCCTAGCTGCAGTTGTCCTCCAAAACCAGAGGTCTTGATTTACTGACTGCCGAAAAAGGAGGTATTTGTCTATTCCTAAATGAAGGATGTTGTCTTTACGTAAACCAGCCTAGCCTCATATATGACGCCATCAATAAATTAAAAGACAAAGCCCAAAAGCTCGCTAATCAGGCAAATGGTTATTCTGGACCTGGCTGGACACTCTCTAACTGGGAGTCATGGCTTCTTCCAATCCTTAGTCCTCTGATACCTATCTTTCTCTTTCTCTTATTTGGACCCTGTGTTTTCCGATTAATCTCTCAATTCCTACAAAATCGTATACAAGAAATAACCAATCATTCAATATGACAAATGCTCCTCCTAACAACCCCACGATATCACTCCTTGCCCTGAGATCTCCCAGCAGTCTAAATTCTTTCCCGCTTTTAGCTTTCCATGCCGCCCCAATCCTGCTTAAAGAAGCCCTGAGAAACATCGCCCTATCATTCCTCTGTGCCGGCCTTTCTAATATTCCACTACCCTCCACTCTTCATTTTTTTGCCCTTTATATTACTAATGTAAAAAGACAGGAATGTAAGGTCTTTTAGGCTGACTGACGGTGCCATGGATGCCATGGCGACTCCTGTGACCTGCACATACACCTCTGGATGGCCTTCCTGAATTAGGAAACCTGAAGTAACTGGAAGATCATGAAAAGCGGAAGATCAACTCCTGTGGCACCTAACTAGAGACATTCTTCTATTTCTTATTCTGGCCTCAATTGATAAGCCATTGGACTTTTTAATCAACCTTGGTCAACACTTTGACTCCAGACTCTACGAACCCCTGCCAGCTTGCAAACCACCACCTTAAAATGTAAATTCTGTAACTTTCCACTGTCTACTGCAAACCTATAAAACCAAATCCTACCCTACCGCCCTCTGCTGACTCTTTTTGAACTGAGCCCGCCCGCACCTGGATGAATAAATAGCCATGTTGCTTACACAAAGCCTGTTTGGGGATTCTCTTCACTCAGAGTGCACGTTTTAACAACATCGATTCTCCTGTAACTGCAAAAGGCACTAATGTTAAGGGAAACCAAAGTCCACTATATCAGTAGAAGAGTATAGTCTTTTTTTTTTCTTGCAGTTCCAGCTGCTGCAAAAACAGATTTTTTTTTTTTTTTTTTTTTAAGATGGAGTCTTGTTCTGTCACCAGGCTGGAGTGCAGTGGCACAACCTTGGCTCACTGCAACCTCTACCTCCTAGGTTCAATCGATTCTTCCGCCTCAGCCTCCCAAGTAGCTGGGACCATAGGCGCGTGCCACCACGCCCGGCTAATTTTTTTGTATTTTTAGTCAAGACGAGGTTTCATCACGTTGGCCAGGATAGTCTCGATCTCTAGACTTCATGATCTGCCTGCCTCAGCCTCCCAAAGTGCTGGGATTAAGGCGTGAGCCACTGCACCTGGCCAAGAGTGCAGTCTTAAAGCAAGATACATAGACGTAAGGCAAGTGAAACTCCTCATATCTCAACGGTTATTGCCAGACCAGGAAACAAGTAATTTCAAAAAGAAAAGAAAATGAAGACATCCAAACGAAGAAGAGACGGAAGAAAAAAAATCAGTGATAATGATTACAAGGTACCCAAGGACAAATATATCTGACTGAAAACCTAAGGAGCACCAAAGCAAAGACATGAAAAAGAACCAAAAGAACAAAAATAAATAAAAAGCAAAATGGTGAAGTTGGCAAACAGTATTTAACATATGTATAAATGGGGTCCCTGAAGAACAAAAACAAAAACAAACAATCTCCCTGGTGATCTAGGGGTTAGGAATTTAAAAAAAAAAGAAAAATTCTTGGCCAGGCGCAGTGGCTCACGCCTGTAATCCAAGCACTTTGGAGGCCAAGGCGGGCGGATTACCTGAGGTCAGGAGTTCAAGACCAGCCTTAAGAAAAATAAAATAAAATAAAACAAAATAAAAAAAAGAAAAATTCTTAAGGATGGGAGGAACAACCCCCTCCCATTCTGGGAACCTCTACACAAGAAGACCAAGTCATTTACAAAATAAAGAAAATCAGTTATCATTAGACTTTCTCACAGAAATTTATGGGGAAAAAGTATGAGCCAGTAATTTTATATGCAGCCTAGCAGTCCTTGAAGTAACAAGACTAGGAAAAGTTTAAAATGTGGAAGAATACTGTACTCACTAGCCTTTCCAGGGGAATCTACTGAAGATAAGCTTCATCCAACAAAGATATAACCAGGGAAACTTGGGTTTTAAAAATAACAGAATCGTTAGCATCAAATATATTTAACTGTCGATCTAAGAGAAAAGTAGTGTAAAAGAAAAGCTGATTCTAAAATTTATATGGAAATACTAAGGACAACAAGAGAGCAAAGCTGGATAATTTTTGTTATTTAAGATTGTAAACTAAAAGTATCTGAGACAGGTCTCAATCAATTTAGAATTTATTCTACCAAGGTTAAGGATGCACCTATGACAGCCTCAGGAGGTGCCCAGGGTGATGGGGTACAGCTTGGTTTTACACATTTTAGGGAGACATGAGACATCAATCAATATATGTAAGATGTACACGGGTTCCATCAGGAAAGGGAGGACAACTCAGAGTGGGGGTAGGGGGGTTTCTAGGTCATAGGAAGATTTAAAGATTTTCTAATAGGCAGCTAGTTGAAACAGTTATTATCAACAGAAAGGAATGTTTGGGTTACCGTAATGGGTTGTGGAGACCAAGGTTTTATCATGCAGATGAAGCCACCAGGTAGCAGGCTTCAGAGAGGGTAGACTGTAAATGTTTCTTAACAGATTTTAAGAGTCTATTCTGGGCCGGGCGCGGTGGCTCACGCCTGTAATCCCAGCACTTTGGGAGGCTGAGGCGGGTGGATCACGAGGTCAAGAGATCGAGACCATCCTGGTCAACATGGTGAAACCCCGTCTCTACTAGAAATACAAAAATTAGCTGGGCATGGTGGCACGTGCCTGTAGTCCCAGCTACTCGGGAGGCTGAGGCAGGAGAATTGCTTG